>JAPZDY010000021.1:7058926-7070060 GCA_029783645.1 Ctenochaetus hawaiiensis
ACTACATCATCTCCCTCCTCACACTCACACACATTAACAGCATTCAGAATGATGACTGTTAACCCTGTCAGTTTCAGACACTGTTGAAACTGAATTGCAGTCTTACTGATAAAACCTTGCAAAATGCTTAATACATATTAAACTCCTCACACTAATATGCAACGGTCCATTAGTATAGATGCTTTGATCCCTCCTATAACTATACTTGAGGCCTATCTGTTTAATCCAAATGTGAACAAGCTGTACGTGAATACCTTCCAAGAAAGAAAACTAGTACATCATGGAACAAGACATCCTACAAGCTGAGAGGTCACAGCTGCTGTGCTGGAGGTGGGACTCACCATGGGACAGCAGGAAAACACGTAGCAGGACTGTCAACATTACAGACCGAACCCTGTAGAAAGACAGAGAGAGAGAGAGCGTAAGTAAAGGAGAGACAGACAAAGAGAAGGAACCACACTGAGATTATAGCAGCACAAAGAGCCAAAAGCAGTCAATGGCAACATAGACTGTGAGAGAAAAAAGAGAAAAAAGGCAGACAGAAATTGAGAGAGTCAGGTATAAATGGAAGAAGTAGTCGATTTAGCATTGCTGAATGCAGTAGGTGCAAGTTTTTGAGCAATATCTTTAAATACTTAGAATTGCACCTGATGAAATTGCAATTATATAAATATAAAAACTGGAACATAATTGTGGCACATTTAGAATCAGTTGAGAATGGGAGTAGGCTTTTCAGGTAATGCATAATAAAGTAAGGAAAACAATCTATGATGACACAAAAGAATGAATTACTATCTTCAGATCTTAAGATGATAAGATAATCCCTCTTGTCACGGGAGAGCAGATTTTCACGGTGAACAGCCCAGTGTCAGGAAACATGAGTTTAACCCGGATACACAGTACAGTGGAAGAACGGGTGGACCTTCTTCTCTCATGACTCATCTGACATTAAGTCTCTGCTGTGAAGCATTGCGACACATGACACTGGTCAGCATTTCAGTTTAACAGCTTTTTAAGAGCTCCAACTAGAGTGTGGCATCTACTGGTGTTCAGGCTTGTATCTTGTTCATCCTTAAGTAGAACTGAAACTGCTGAGGCATTTGTAGTAGTTTTGGTCAAGTCTGCACTCACACTACTAAGTGGAGTGTCTGTGCTTAAGCTTTTCATCTGTTACTTTTAACTTTATGTTTTAGCTTATTTGCTCATATACTAACTCACTTTACTCAGTCCTAATAAGTAATGCTCAGGCACTAAAACTGACGCAGGGGGAACAGTCACAGCTGGTACGTTACTGTTCACTCGAACTATAAGTACACTAAATATCAGCATCCCTGCATTTTGTTATCCTGTATGTGTGTTTATCTTCCTGCTAACACAAAATGCAAATATATTCAATCACAATTTCTATTTGTTCAAACACCACTAGTTTGAAAACACTGCTCCAGAGTAACAGATGACCCCTGTGGTAGGACTGAGTGAATAAGCTCCCAACAGTGTGATGTCAGCTTACTTGGAAATTCAAGCAATAACCTTCAACAGCTTCATACAGCTTTCCAAGAAATAATACTGCACTCAGACATATTTTCACCTTACTGAACCGCTAGAATAAGTGTCATTTACCTAAAAAACACACATTACATCACAGCAGATAATTCTATATAATGGAATACTTACATGGCAATGGTCATAGCGTTAGCATGGCCTAGCTGGGCTTGAGCTGTGTTGAATCTCACTGAGGAGAGAAAGAGAAGGTTTTCAAAGGCTTCTTTAAATGATAACACACACACAAGGATTTGAAGCACTGCTACAAGAAAGTCAATTTCAACTCAAGCAGGAAGACAACTGATATGAAGATTAGAATAAATGTGGTTAACACAAACTTAAAAAAGCATTTATAACTCTTGGCAAAGGGAATTTTTCTAGTGAACACATTAAAATACTTTCTCAAACTCTATTTCAGAGGCAGATCTCTCACTGACAGGAGCATACTGTTCCTCCCCAACCTTTACAGAAGTACTCCAGAACTGCCGTTGGTTCCTGAGAAAAGCTAATCTTGGCTCAGTGCACAAGGAAGTCCTCTTTGCAGCGCAATAACATCTTTGTTTTCCCTAGAGATCAGCAACATGTGCCGGTATTATTTGCTAGAAGGACAACCTCCAGCTAGATAATATGAAGTTACAGTGTATGATTAGTTTTCTCTCACCTTTAAACCCCAACTCTCCACTCTCTTCGAGACATGTTTGTTCATAAAATTGATTAATATCTTGTATAAAGTTTTTTGCCTTTCTCATTTATGTCTTTCTCATTATAAATGTCTCTGCTGCTTGTTTCGGTGCTAAATCAGAGCAGCAAGGCAATGAATTAACACAGTGCAACTTCACACAAGCCAGTGAGCACTTCTGTGCAACCCTAACACTGGAATCAGTATGTGTGCAAAGAGATGATCATTTGCACAGCAATCTGTAAGTGTGTACTAAACTTTTTCAATGTTTGTAAGAACCTAAAAGTGTGTGTGTGTATGTGTGTGTGTGTGTGTGTGTGTGTGTGTGTGTGTGCCTGCAGTGCATATAATCAGCATGATCCGAATATGCAAACACAAAAGGCACTTGATTAATAAATTGTGAGATGCCAAGCAGCTTCACCAGCGTGAGGAGAGACTGCAGGACAAACCTCTCATGTATTTAAACAGATCTGTTCCCGTGTCACCCATCATCACCTCCAGGTGTTCAAAACAAAGCCTCAGCTTCAGCAGCTCCGAGAATACAAACACTGACAGGCACAAATGTTTACCATGTTAAGTGGAACAAAACATTGTTAAAAAACACCTCTGTAATTGATTAACACCTGAATGAAAACTGCAAAACTTTGACTTTTTCATGCAGATTTAATCTTTAAATGCCCTGGACAGAGGAGTTATTTTTTAATAGAATATATGCTATGATGGACTACTACAAAAGATGAAACACTTTCTTCAATGTCGGAGACCTCATTAGAGCTTTGAGGCAATTATTTTTTATTCTTTCATTCAGTTATCTCTTTTTACTTTTGATGAAAATGATAGAAATACTTGGATCTCGTTTGCCAGTCGTTCTGTTCTTGAAACTGTTGAAACTACATGTTTAAAAGTTATTATGCATTCCACTTTAATGCATTACTGATTTATATACAAGTGTTTTTCCTCCTGTGCTACTAAAGTCTTGAAAGCAAGAATACTAGCCTCAGCTGGTACTTGAAGGTTCTGCACCCCTTTACTTTTGTATGTTGGATGGAAAAAAAGCAGCATACTGATCCTCATTATAGAAACATTTAGCTCTTTTCCCATCCTAACCAATGATTTAATCCCAACTATGACTGAACAAAATGGACATGAGTTCCCCTCATAATGCACGAACATGCGGTTCTATTAAGGATACATTATATGTACGTATATATGCGCACACACACATATATATACACACAGAATCACAAAAATTACTCCATCTGTCTGATTTGACAAATCATGTCAAAGTATTATATTTAAACTCCTGAGCAAAAAGGTTAATAAAGCCAAGTATATTTTTGAAGTTTTTTAATGTTTTTTATGAAGAACAAGGAACAAGTGAACACTTGAAGAGTGAAAACTGGTTATTTTTTGTTGTTGTGGTGATGCCAATTAGATTTGGTTTGGTCAATATCATACAATATTAAAATTGTCCATCTTTGCTAACTACATCTAAACTTTTCTTACCCTCATATGAGCATAAACTGCAGGTTATTAGCTTATTTTAAAAATCAAAAATCAGATTTTTTTTTATCTTATTGTATTAGCTATGATGAAAACAATTCATACTGTGCAGAGATTTTAAACTGTGATATTGACATTTTTTAAGATCTGATATACTTTCTTAAAGTTCTATTGAGAACGTGGTCATGAACTGATGAGATGTCTTCTTTCCTCAAATTCAGAGCAGTACATTTTCACATTTATGCTTAAAAACTCTGCAACAAACCAAGACTGCCAGGAAGCAATCCTGCTCCTGTACCACTGCCAGCAAAAGATTAGTGTAATCAGAGATATTAATAGGATAGCTGTCACAGTATAAACAGAATCATGAAATCTCAAAAACAAATTTCTATCATGCCAAAGTTCATTCATCATTTAGCCCACACTTAGCAAGGAGCAATTCAAACCTCAGAGCCAATAAGACTTCAAAACTATGATGTTATTTATTGGCTGTTTCATCTCCAGTTCTCTAATCACAGCAGGGTTGTGTTGGGATTTACAGCTTAACCAGAGTAAACTGCTGGGTTACCACATACTTTGCTATGCTGCAGGTGCAAATCCACAGAGCACAACATTATTATAATCATTACACAACAGGCATACTGGCTCTAGTCTCAGTGAACATACAGTGCTTAGATCACTGCTAATTACACTGTCCCGACTCAGTCTGGATGCTGTGATGAACAGAGCAGACATGCTGGTCAGTGGTCTGTATCATTATTATAATTAATAGAGATTTTTGAAATGTTTGCTCAGAGAACTATGTCGTTTTAGTTGTTCTGTAAACACAGACATCTGTTCTAACAGCTGAGAAGTCAAACCACCGATGCTCGTGATCTCTGAGGTAAAACCATGCAGTGATGGATGTTTCTCTCATCCTATTGTATCGCTGCTGCTGCCGTGTGGCTGCGTCTTTGCACCGACTTCCTTATCCTCTTTGGAAACAATTAGGCTCGATCAAGCAAACCATGTGAAACTATTTTCCACATGTAAGGGAAGCTCTGCCCCTCTGTGCCTCGTCCTCCTAAGACTCCACCTCGCAAACTATTCATCCTGGTCTGACTCACTGCCTGCCAGACTCTGGCTGCGCTGCACGGAGGCGCGCCGGGGCTTGTTCCATCACAAGCAGCAGCAACAGCAGCAGCGTATTTCTGACAAGCTGCCAAACTTCTTTAACTCGAGACAAACAGCTTACACGTCACACGTGTTTGTAATTGACATTTACAGTGGCTGCTGTTTTCCTGGCAACTTTCCCTGGATGAAAAGTGCATCACAAACAAGAGAAAAACACCACAGTATATTAAAACAATACATTTCCCTCTGAAAAGAGATGGAAAAGTCTATCTATGTCTGTTGAGTTTGTGTTGTACATCGCCTATCACACATCTCTGATGCGCTATAACTGTTGCCTAAATGCAGAAATGTCAGGCAAATCCACTGCATATTGAAAAACACTCAAAAAACACACAAAACACTAAAGCTATCAGTTTGACAGCTTTTCGGTGAGTAATTTCACACCTCTGTGTGAAAAAGAAACGGGGATCTGAAAGGTCACAAGAGAAAAACATCATAAACGGAAATAAATCGACGTTAAAAGTGAAAATGAGTAGCAATGAAAGTGCTTCCTCACGTCTCTCTTGGAAGTGTCTTCAGGCTTTGTGTCCAGGTTTCTCTTTGTCCGCCGCGTCAGAGTTCGTCCAGGTGAGTTGCGATCTTTGGTGGAGATGCGCCCCTGTCAGAGTTCACTGTCCATGGCTGGGTGAGTCTGAGTTCAGTCAGATTTCTCAAACAGGGTCGTTTTCAGTCTCTCTCTCTCTCTCACACACACACACACACACACCGCTCCTCCTGCTGTGTTAGAGACGCTAACACCAGCTGAGGATCCCGGCGTCAAGAAACGAGACTGAAGACTGGAGCGGAGGCGGAGGAGGGAGAGGCTCTGACAGACACAACCGCGTCCAGCCCACCGTGCGGCGTTCACGGACGCCTCCGGAAATCCTCAATCACTCAAGATACAAAGCCTCCAATTAAAACAGCAACTCGTACATACGGAATTCTTCGAGTACTGTACATTAGTAAAAATTTAAGGTACTTCAAGGTATTTCCATTAGTAACATTGGTAACGTAATGCTTTTACTTCACTACATTTTGGAAGCCAAAATTGTAAGTCTATTTTTTTTACTCAGGTACATTAATTTGCCGTTACTTTGCAGAGCCAGAACTTGAATACAAAATCTAGATTAACTGATGACATTTATGCATTACTATTGATTTTATTACCCGGTAGTATATAAAATAATTGAAATCAGCATCAGCATCAGCAGCTGCAGCATTTATGATTTTTAAACACTAACACATCACCAATTATTATTCCAAATAGGCAACATGTAATTCTGAAATGAGCACTTTTGTATAATAAGAGAGCGTATTTTGAATGCAAGATCTTCACTTACACCAGAGTATTTTTACACTGTGGTATTGCATCTTTTTTATTTAAATAGAATATCTGTGATGACTGCTTCTTTCACCACTGAGAAACCTGTAGTAATTGAACTGAAGGTTATCTACTCAGAAACGGTCTATACTAACAATTTTAATGGCCTTGTACTTTCCTCAAGCACTTAAATTTTATGCTACTTTTTATTTCTGCTACACATCATTTCAGGAGGAAATACTGTACTTTTTATTCCGACATCTTTAACTGATAACTCTGTAGATTGAGGAGCAACAAACAAGGGGCAAGTAGATACATACACACTGGTTGCTAGTCCATCTCCAGAACAACCCACTTGCCTTTTTCTTGCTGTCACGTAGCCAGAAATGTTCCTCCCTGTACGTGCAAAACATCTCTGTGGACCAGCAACTTTCCTTCTTGATTTATGATTCTCAAGCATGTTTTTACAAATAAGTGAGTTTGCAGCTGTGCGTATTAATCTGTTGTGGTTGTTCAGGCAATTTGCTAACAACTGTTGCTAATGAATTAAAAAGAAATCTAAACCCTAAATTTAAAAGCCATCTTACACAAGAACAAATGCAATGCATTCCTTGCTGTGTTGAAATGTTACTTTCTTTTACATTGAAACTGCTTTACATTTCAGTTTTAAATTTTGCGATGTGTGAATGCTGCGGTCAGTGTTTTGTTATGTTATGATGCAAAAGCCACTTTGTTAGGTTAGGAGAAGATCATATTTCAGGCTAAAAAATACCTTGTTTTAAAACCAAAAACATAAAAAATAGTCTTGATATCTCATTAAAAAAGTCCTGTTTTGTCAGTTAAAACAGGAAGCTAACAATGATCTCAAAGCAGTCTTGAGGAGAGCTTGGCAGCTGTCTCACCCAGCCAACAACTTCCTCTCCTACTCTGAATGAAAATCACAGCTTATATACATGTAACCTGAACTATGCCACTTCTGTTGAAACATTGATGTATGAAACATACAGATTTAACATATCTTCAGTTTCCAAAGACATATTATGTTAACATTTTACTTTAGTGACAACCCTACAGTAGTCATACACCATTAGTACTTAGAAATTTGATGGTGTATTTTTTAAATGCAAATCACATTTTGAAAACTGAAATAGTGCTGATTTACTTATCTTGAAGCTCACAGTAGTGATGGGAATACTCCCATTCCCACTTCTCATCAGCTGTATGTAAGTAGACTGCTGGCCACATGAAGTCCATCATGGCAGTAAACACTTTCACATCTGCGTTTTCTCTTAATAGCACTTCTGCATCTCTTTCTTTGAATCAAAATGAACTTCTGTGGAACCAAAGAGCAGCTACTGTCAGTCAAAAAACACTTCAGCCTTACAGATGTTCCACATGTCTGTCATACAAACACATCTTGTATTTGTATGAAACAGGAGTCAGCAGACTGCAGGGAAATGTAGACAAACAAGGGCGCAAACCTGCAGGTTTCTGCTAAGACTCAACTTTCTTTTCATAAATACTCCTAAAGAGCCCACTGTTTTAGCCCTGGAAAAAAGTCTCCATCCAGATGTGGATCCTTGGCTGCACCACTAAGTTAACCAGTTTTTCCAAATTCAAACAGACGGTTCAGTCAATAACCTATTTGAATGGAAAGTATGTTCTTTTCACTGTTACCTACGCTGGGAATATACTGGGAATGCCACATCGACGAGTGAATAGTGAATGATTTTGTTGTGCTGGAAATAAGACCTGATATTTTTCTGTGATATTTATATTTATATCCATGTTTCCCAACACCTCTATGTTCCAAGACACCAATGTAGCCTTCTAGCATTGAGTTTTGATTTGCAGATGTTTAGCATACAGCCAGCAAAGATGGTTCAGGTCAGTGGATAACACAGATAATGTCAATCTGATGAGAGTAAAGAGGACGCCCGTAAATAAAAGGCTGAAGAAGACAACTGTCATTGGTTTTTTAGGCCTTACTGTTGCTTCCAACAGTCTTAATATTTACTCGTACTGTTGTAATATTACATTTGTAAATCACTGGCTGCAAGAGAGATTGAAGAGACCATTTTACAGACTCTATGTGGCATTATGGGAAGTGTCATATACTGATGTTAGCAACGGTGACTGTTTGAGTGAATCCTATGGTGACAAAAAAATGTCTGATCTGCTTGTAGGTGTAAATCCTAATTAAGTTTAGGTATTAATTTACAATCCTACACCTTTGATAATACTTTCCACTTCATTAGTATGACGCTATTGGCTTATCCATACTGTAGGAGTTATGCTTCGTGACTGTCAAAGAGACTGTGTGTATGTGTGTGTGTGCTTTCTAATCCAAAAATGGCCTAATTTATACACAGACAGTCATGCTCATATTCTCATGTATGACGCATACATATTGGAAAATCTCATAAAGTATGAGAGTTTCCAGATCATCTATAGCCTGCATGCTTTGGGACTGCAGAGGAACCTGAGCACCTGGTGGAAATTCAGAAACACATGAGGAAAATATGCAAAGTCCATAGAGGCCACAGCTGACCAGCAGATATAGACTTATGAGCACTAGCTGTGCTAACCAAGAGGCCATCCTGCTGCCCGGCTTGGAGTTATGGTCAGGCTGCAGGTTGTGGTTAGTCATGGATTAGTTTTAGTTCAGGTTCAGGTAAGCATTCAGGTAATTCAAGCAATACAATGTCTTCACAAGAATAGAGTGCAGAATACAGGCCTTTGTGTGTGTGTGTGTGTGTGTGTGTGTGTGTGTGGGAGAGGAAAGCAGTGCCTACAGTCACTATCAAACTTTATGACGTAGAAAGGATGCGTCACTGCAGTGTGCTTGCATAAATTTGCCTGTATGTATGGGAGGCGTTTCATTTGCAAATGGATTTCCTTGATCTGCGTCATCCTGGAGGCACATCGCATCTTTTTTTTTACAACCCACCGATCTTTATAGAGATAGATTTTGCTCATTATTGTCAGCAACCTGCCAGGGCTCTCTCACTTTATGCTCCAGTGGCTGTTGGGGATTAGCAGCATCTGCTTTCAAACACATCCAAAATCCACCCAGAGGAGCAGAGTGTGCATTGAAGAAGACAGCAGACAAAAGTAATGAGTGCTTTTTGTTACTTTCATAGTTTTGTTATTTTTGCCAATTGCAATTACTGCATATGTGTGCTATTGTTGTCATAAATCCATCTGGATGAATAAGTAATAAACTGTAACCAGATATTAAGCCTATGTGTGCATTGGACCTGTACCATCAATGTGTGTAAAGGACACATTCTCATTCTGGAATCAAGGTAACAAAAATTAATGCTGGTTAAACTTTCAAATCAAAGCTTAATAAGAAACACTTTTGTAGACTGAGGTATCAGGAGTACTTGGTTAGGTTTAGGAAAAGATCAAGGTCTTCGCTAAAATTAGTACATAACTTATGTGAGTTCATCAAAATAAGATAACTTAATTTATAGGTAACAAGATTAGAGTACTTATATTACATATAGGTGTATTTACAGGTGTACTTTTCTAACCTAGGAAATGTAAAACATGGCACTGATGCCATTCTCTTATGGATTGGATGGTCTATTTCGTGCATTGGCGTGATACTGGGCTGTAAACAGACACTGATGATGGAACGACACTCCAATTTATCATTTTAAAAGTCATTGTTACACAACAAAACCCATAATTGAATCCCTTTGGACTCTTTTTCTTTGTACTCTTTAATTGGAGTAGCAAAAGAAAAAGCTTATGAATGTATTCCTGCAAACCATGATCTCAAAAGCATCTTTATCTGCTCTTTTTAATTCTGTTTGGAATATTTCACATTGCATCAACACATAAAACACTGAAGTGATCCAGGAATATGAGAGTCACAAGAAACTAGGTTAAAATGTAAGGTTCACTGATCAGACGGGGATGTGGAGGAAAGTGTGAGCAGGGGAGACACTGTGGCAGCAGCCCCACCTACAGTATGCATTCAAAATGAGATGACATCATTCCCTCCAATGACATCATCCCAACCTGTGTGCAAGGATGACATCATCTTCTGGGTATGTAATCCTTGAGTGAAAATGTTTGTGTGGGGCAAAAATAAATCAACAACTAAATAAACAAATACAATCTGATTATTAGCCTTTGACTTAACTCCCTGTTTGGTTTCTGTTGTTAATTTGTTAAAAAATTAATAATTTTACCTTGTTATCTTGTGTGTGTTTCATTTTCATAAGCTTCACAGTGTTTTGTCATTCATTTATGTTATTTGCTTGTTCTGCTTTATTATGATCATTGTCATTAATTTTAATGGTGAGAGTTCTCACACTACCTACTGCACTTACACATGATGCATCCCAATAAACACTGGACTAATAAATATGATTAATAATAATATATTATAAGGAAAGTATCCCAGCATCTTAATTTGTTTACTCTGTGTGTAAGCAGCTTGTGAGTGACCAGCAAACAGAATCAAATACTCAGAGAGTCATCCTTGGTCAATGAATATGTTTCTCTTTGATGACATTTGACAAATATCATCTACTTTATCATCCATCCACAAAATTTATTTGAAAATATTTCCTGAGTTCAGACAGTTCTGGGTAAAACAGCCCTGTCAGCATTAGAACATCTTAGTGTTGAACCAACATGACATCATGTCATTATCATTATTCCCATGTCATCTTTGCTCAGGTGGGTGATTTGACAGCTGAGCTGCTGTATCATCACTGCAGTAGATGAGTTAAGTGTTTAACACCGCATTAACATTATGAGTTCTCTCAAACAAACAGCCTGGAGTGTTCACACGTCTCTGCACCTCGGACAGGGAAGCCGTTCATTTTTAATTAATCAGAACCTGCACATAAGAGGAAAAACTACACGGGGGACTACATAGCAAGAGGATGATGTCATGCTTGCACACTGGTTGGATC
>JAPZDY010000021.1:7070160-7091901 GCA_029783645.1 Ctenochaetus hawaiiensis
AGCCCAACTCATGCTGAGAAACGGGAAAAACTTTAAATACTTCACATTTTTTTGTCCTATGGGGTCTTTTCATGTAATCTCTTCATTTTAAATAGAAGTATGATTCTGCTGCAGTGCGAGTCTTCAGTCTTGAGCGCAGATTTAATATTTTTCTTTACATAATAAACTGTGAATCTTATATCATTCAATCATCTTCAGGCTCTTCTGTGGAAGGGAGGCAATGAGGTGGGAAATAAGGTCAGATAAAGGGCCATTGTTCGAGAGCATGCTCTACAGGAAACACCTCAGAAGCCACTGGCGTGTTTTTAGGTTGTGTCACTGTTAGTTTAGGAAATGTGCTTATTTGCTTTTAGATGAACCTTAGATTGAATGCTGAGAAGATGAATGTAACAACTGTGTTTTAAATTTGAAGCCACAGCTAACAGTCAGTTAGCTTAGCTTAGCATTTAGACTGAAATCGAGAAGAAGAAGCAGACCATATGTTGTTTGGAGAACAATCTCCATCTTTTTCTTTGAAAATCTTTAACCACAAATGTATCAAAATCTATTCCAATCTAATTTTAGCCTGCTGTCCCAGACCAGTTCACTGATCTCAGAAATCTCATATCTTCTATTGGCATGAGAACCATAAATATATTTCAAAAAAGAAAAATTACGCTGTTCCTTTATTAATTTTTCTCAATTTTATGATACACTTTTGAAGAAAGTCTGCTGTTAATGTAGATATCTTTCTGTTTAGTTTAAGACCAAACAACAAATCCAGCGTTTCTTTTTTTTTGTCACCACTGACAGATACAACAACACACTCGGTAAAATACTCTGACAGAGAAAGTTCCCTCATTCCTCACAGTCACTGAGTGTTTAAAACCCACTGCTAGGATGTTCACTGGTCTGCTGATGTCTGTAAACTCAAAGTAGGTCATTCTCCTGGTGTTCAGTTTCCTCTGGGGGGACTGCATGAAGTGGCCAGTGTACTCAGAGCAAAGTTGAGCACATTTGATAATTTGATCCTCGACAGGTCGTAAATGTCCTGTATGTGAAGGCAAAAGTTATGCTCCTCAGGAGATTTTTGAGACTTCTTGTAAATTCACATCAGTATCTCCTAATATATAAAGTGTAGCACAACACCAAGTATATGAATTAAAGTGAGCTACTTTTTCGCCAGGATGCAATTCCAAAACCTGATACTGAGGTATGAAAAACAACTTGTAGACCAGACTTTCCTGTGCACATCATTCAGTAATCTGGACACTTATTTCCTCTGAATTTAAGATCTGAAAGTTTTGCTCATGTTTGCTAGAGAATATTTTTATATCTGACCTTGCCTAGAACTTCCTTAATCTTTTGTTAGGCCACATCCTTGACATCTCTTTTTAAAAAATGGCATTATGCTCAGGGTCAAATCATGAATATCATTGTCACTGAGGGATGCAGCCATCTGAACTAAGAGCTACAACTTTGCTATTAGAAAGACAAGAGAAGTCATCTCTGAGTACGAGCTTCAGTCTGTTTTTCAGGGTTGTGAATTGACTTCATCATCATGTAAACATTAGTGTGTGCTGACCAAGATTGAGTGTAACGTCCTTTCCAGAGCACAGCTGTATCACATGTCTCCTCTAAAGCTACGCCAGCTGAAATACAAGCTGACCCATTAGTTTTTTTTCAAGAGTTCTAGTCGAAGCTGATGATATCTTAAAAACAAAACAGGCAAAAAGTTTGAGCCCATTAGTCGAGAGATAAAACCTGCTGACGTCTGTTATTCTGCACACTGACAGGAGACGACAGGATCCAAAGCCTAAATGGCCCCTTAGGATTTTGTGACACGAGTGTGAACTAAGTGCTTACATAATGAAACCAACTGGACACAGCTCCACCTACAGGTCATGTGACAACTTTAGCTGACATTCATAACAGTTACAGTCAATTACATCAAACTGTTCTCAGGATGAAGAGATGAGATGATTTTAAGTGAATTTAAGCTCCCGCTTCTTTCTTAGTCACAAGAGAGTATATATCTTAGGAAAATTATGTCTGTCTCTTATTGTTTTATTTTCTCACTACCAATATGTACAATATATACATTAGAGCAAAGCAAAGAGAAAAGTGATCAGTTAAGATTCTATCAAGTCAAACATACTTATCTTTTGAAATTCAACTTTCATCATACATCAGACTTCAACATAAGAATTTTTATTGTTTGTGTGTGTGTGTGTGTGTGTGTGTGTGTACATGTGTGTGATTAGAAAGTTTTGCATTTCACTGACAATAACTGCCATTTCTCAGTCACTCCTATTATTATTTTTCAGTGGCCGTATCCTGCAGTCACAGAGGAATTCATTTACAAATCATATTTCTGTTATTATCATCCGACAAATTTAAGTCCGATATTTACATTCTTTTAGCTCTATCTTTGATCTCTATCACATCTTGAAGAAAATATCTGGTTCTTTGGCAGCAAATGTTCCACTACGTTCACCAACAAGTCTCTACCTGTGTCTGTCTTCTGCTTGGTGCTGAGCAAGTCGCAAGGAGTGGGGTTTCTTTTGTCGAAAACAAACAGCTTTCAGTGTTCAAAACTACACTGTGAGAGCAGTCATTGTAAGTGACGGACAGCATTTTGCAGCATTTTGTCATTTTATCAAAAGAAAGAAAAAAATGGCAGATATTGGATTCTTTCATTGCAGTAGCTGTTAGTGGTATTAAGAGAAAAGATTTCCAATTGCAGAGCTGCATCAGAGACGCAGCACCTGCCAGACATCACGTCCTGTGGGAGTGGAGACAGATGGAGAAAGTGTCAGTGAAGAAGCAGGGAAAAAAAAAAGAGTGAGACGAGAAAGAATGTGCCCGAACCACCACGTCAAAAACATTTAGACTGTTCAGATTTACTGACCTGTTTTTTCTTTGTTCTCTCACTGTTAACAGGAAATGTTAGACTCTAAGCCTCCACCCAAACTTTTGCCCCCTATCTTTCCATCCAGAGTTCTTCATTTCAAAGTATTTGTTGTTTAAGTGGTTAGTTTAAATGACAAAAATTAACCAGCAAGTTTTGTGATAAATAAGTCATTTATAAAGTCAAAGTGGCAAACTTTTGTCTTTTTTATTCCACTGTAAACTGAATATCATTGCGTTTGGGGCTATTTGAGCATATTTTTATTAACTGATCAAGAAAGCACTCAGTATTGAAATAATCATTAGTTGCAGCTCTATTTTACTATTAACTTTCATATGTCTTTTCCTTCTGGTGTCTCTTTTGGAGGTTTGCCTCATGTGTTGCAACATGTGGAGATGAACTGAGGTCATTTACGCACTTATGACACAACAAACCATCCCCACCCAGCCAACCTCTGTGTGTGCGTGTGTGTGTCTGTGGGTGTGTGTGTGTGTAAATTCAATGGATCTCATTAGAAACAGTGCTTATCAGCTGGCACAGACACTTGTCTGGATGGGATAAGCAGCTAGGTTATTGGGATTTTTGGATGCACAACATGTGAAAAACACAAATTATTGCCAGATCTAAATGGATAACATCTGGCGAGGACAGCAGCAAGGGTTAGACATGAAAATTTGTGGGGCAGTGCTTTGTAACAGAGACCACAGCAAAGGGCCTGGAGGCTGAGATGAGCATTTCTTGCTTCCTGTCTTTTGTTTTACCTCGTTTTCTCTCCTACTTTCTGTCCTACTCATAAACACACGTCAGCACACAGTCTGCAGCGGTCCGTACACGATGATGTGATGAAATGACAGCACTCGATTAACTCTCTGCTTGTTCTCTGCACTGCTATAATCACATCACTATAGCATGATGGAGTTACTCATAAAACCCCAGTCACAGCCTCTCCTTGGGACATAATCTCCACCTTGTTTCTGCACACATACACATTCAAACACCCAACCGTTCTGTCACTTATTCCACACCAAGTAGGTTATGTGCTCATACACACACACATTTTCCTTCTAACTTTCTCCTTTGAGAGACAAGTCAAATCGTAAGAAAGTGCCTCTGGTCTTTCCATCCCCACAAGGAAGGAAAACAAATATGTAGGGATTAGAGACAAAGGCTGAATGAGAGAAAGTGCCGAGGCGTCTCAATGCCAAGCATGTGCGTCATCAGATTTTATTATCTAAAACCAAGTGACCCTTTCTCCTCCTGCCCAGCACAATAAGGCGATAGCTCGGGCATGGAGGACTGTCACTGGTGGCAGATGGAGGCTGTGCTAGTTTTGCTATCACCTTGTATAAAAATTTTGTAGCCACTTTAAAACCAGTCAGGGGTTTTAAAGAAATGGTGTTCATTTTGAACTAATTAGTTTCCTCCTGCATTCAGAAGGATGTTTCTCAGAGAACTAAGCCTTCGATGTCCTTACAAGTTTCAAAAATTCTACAATCCTATTTGCCATTTTTGATAAATTCTGATTTTTCAATATTATTGTTATCCGCAAAAGTCACAGTGAACAAAACTGTACAAATGTCCATTTTATTTGTCTGTCAGCCCCATAGTCTGCCACAATATCACACACTGTTATACATGATTTAAAAATATGCACATCAGGGCTCTTCAGATACAGCCAAGTGTGATCAAGTTTGCCTCTGCATTAACAAAAAAATGTCAAAGCACAAGTTTAATGAAAGTCAAGCCTTCAGTGAGGGATTTGAGGTGAGGCCTTTGATTATTTCTCTGGCTAGTAAAAAGGTTAAGATAGAACTCCTCATGCTGAGGCTGTCACTGAAATATGATTTGCAGATCAAACGTAACAGAAATTGATTAGGTGATGTCTTTGAATTTAGAATTCACAGTGTTTGTGACAGACTCATTATCAAGGAGTCATTTATACTGGATACATGGCAAAAGTCTCATTTGGTAGTCAACACCAAATATTACTGTGATTTAATGCAGACACTGGGTTCTACAAAATGACAAAAATAACGACCACATTTAAAGAAAAGCAAACTTTTGGGAGATGGTTTTTGAGTCTTAAAGGAATTTTGGTTGAAAAATACTAAAAAAGTATACTTCAGAGGGATATTGGCAGACAATATTACAATCAATGGCACAGGTGAACTTCCAAATGTTCAAACACGTACTAAAGAGCAGGAAATGTACTACAAATCAAACTATTGTATAACTGTAATACTGTAATCCTGGTCGGTTTCATATCAGACCACAGGGAGTCTCACATTTCTACATAATGCCCTCAGCTCCCCAAACACCTGTTTGTGTCTTTGTCTACGTCAATGATGTTTTCATTGTATCTACCCACGCTGAAGCACTCTGCATCAGTCAAGCCAAAGACCATAACAAATAAGAATCATACCCCTGTTCCTTAATGTCTCGTTGCATCCTCTGAGCAGTGGAGAGAGCATTAGTTTGGCACCTAAAACCATTCAAATAGCTTTTATTTTTCTCTACGTGAAAGCACTATGGTCATAAAGGCTGGTGGGGCTGTGTCATTTAAATGTTATGAAGCAAAGTTTCTTAAAACCTTCTCTGAATGAAAGTGCTCCATCTGCCCTCACTGAATCACACTCCCCCAGCTGAGGATGTAAAAAACACATGTATTGTTCTGTTTGTTTTCCATTTAAACTTTTTATGGGCAAATGTGGTTTGTAAAGGTGGTTTGAGTTGTTCATTTGTAGCCTGAAGCCACTGATAGTTAGTCATGTTTATTTTCTTATTTAATTCAGCTGCTTCTTTATTAAAAGCTCTTTATACCATACATCCATCAATACTAATGGCATTAAATTAGTTCATCTTATCCTTCTGAACAGTCTTGTTTGTCCAGCTTTTCATTCCAGCCACATTAATGCAGCTTGACCTTTCCAATGACTTATACTGATGTAGTAATGATGGAGAAGCACTCTGTTCAATGTGTTTGTGTTGGTGTGCGTTTGTGCATATGTACGAACTGAATGTTTCATGGTTTTCATGTTCTTTACACAAACAGTTTACCCAAAGTTCATGATCTTCATGCCAGTGAAAGTTTGGTGATCTGCCTTTATTTAGAAAATAAAGCTGGAGAAGTGACAGGAAATGGGGAGATGAAGGGGGAATGACACTGGGCATCTGCTGCTGGGCAGAACTGAACCTGGGGCTGATGCAGCGAGGACAAGAAGCCTCTATACAGCAGATGCCCACTCTACTGACAGAGTTTAACAGCACTGTTTTTAAGACAAATATTTGGAAAAGCCGCTCAATTACCTAAGTTTATCTGTGAGCGAACACTTGAAGCAGACAGAGCTCTGTTGCAACAAGTGCATCTGTCAGATCTAATGTCACATTAGTGACTTTGACCTTTTACATGCTAACATTGACATAAGTAAAAAGGCTTATAACAGAAAGCTATAAGGCCAAAGTGCATGTGTGACGGTTAGTTGAAAAATGTAATAAATGTCATTATGAACAGCATGACCATGAAAACAGATGTTTAAACATTTAAATCATTTGAGCTGCTTTAAAAAAAAACCTTAAACAGATCATAAATGGTTTGATAGATGTTAACAGGTTAACAGGTTTCTTCAGTAGCACCAATAATAAAAAACATGGCTTAAGCTCTTTCACTGGATCCTTGTCCACCTGTCCCAGCTCACACTTCAACACACACACCCTAACGCTTAGCAGGATTTTTTTTTCAGTTGTAAAGATATAGTTTTATGAAGTCTTGTTAAATTAGTTTGGGATCTTGGTGCTTCCAGAGACCATCAATATGAGGCCATTTTATGTTTTTTTTCCCTAAATGTTCTTTACATTTTAAAGCAAATGGGCAGCTGCTGCAGTTTTTTAGGGGAATGCTGCAGTGCTGTTTTGCTGCAAAGCTCGAGAAATGATTTGTGGACTTAGACTGTAAGCACATGACTGAATTATCATTTTTGGAAGAACTGCACCTTTAATAAAACAGCTAACCTCAAAAACATAAAACACATAACAAGAATAAGTAAAAATAGCCTAGTTAGTGAGGGTGAATTAGTGCAAGAGAAACAGGAATGAGAGTGTTTGTACATGGAGGGAAAATAAACAGGTAAACAATAAAGAGGGCAGCAGTAATGACAGAAAATGGAATAAGTGGAGAGGAAACGACACAACAAATGAACCAAAGTGGAGAATTTCATTTCAACGATAGTACATGGTGTAGATATTTTCAAATATGTATCCGACAAATCGACTCTCCTACAATGAAATGTTTGCACTGCTGTTCCTCTAAAAGCATTATTATCATAAAGCACAAAAACAAAAACAAATGAGACAGCCTGTTGACAGACCCACAGCTCCAGAACATTTAGTCATAATGTGCTTATTTAACTTCTGTATGGTTTGGATTCAAACTGGTGATTCACAGGAGACCAGACAGACTGACAAACAGAGAGCCGCATTAAATCATCAACTTTCTGCAAAAAAGCACAAAACACTCATGCATGAATACATTTGACCTGCGGAGGCACATATAGTTTATGTGAGAACTTATAAAGTTATAAAGGAACGAACTGTTAAAACCCAGAGCCCACTCAGGGCCGCTGTGGCAGTAAATGAGATCTGTTGCCTGAGGTAAAGCGCAGTCAGTCCAAGGACATGTGACTTTAAGAGGAAACTTTAAATGTTTGAATGTGAAGGACATGTGTACATCGGTACATAAGCTCATCCTCCTGCTCTCTGTGGCCTTGAATAACAAGTAGAACGCATAGAAAATGGATGGATGGATCTAGCTTTTGATAAAAGCTTTATCTTCCATTTATGATTACTGGTCATTAAAAGAGTTAATCCAAGATTAATCTGGATTTCCAAGTCTGCCTTAAAAAATGTTAAAAAGTAACCCATGTAAAGTTTTTGAATTTTGTTTATTAAATTATGTGTTCAGTTGTATTTCTGCAAAGTTTTCACTTATTTAAAAACAGCAGATATTTTATGAATTTCTTGATGATTGATTATCAGGAAATGCAACTACAGAATAAAAAATGTCTGTTTTCTCTCCCTGTATGGAAAAAAATCCATCAGAGAAATTAAATTATTTATTGTGTTGGCCTATAGGGGATCATTTTTAAAGGAAAAGTTTGGTTGTAGGGCACATTTACGAGTTCTTTTGTGAAGAGTTACATCATATGGATCCATTCTCTTTTCAGTATATATAGTGCGAATGTTTCCTCCAGTAACAAGCTGACTTAGCATAACGTTAAGACTGAAAATGGGGAAACTGACTCTGACCTAAGGTAGCAAAATGGGCCAACCGCCTCTCTGAGATTGTTAAGTTTTGCAGTCTGGCATGTTAATTTGTTACCTATAAGAAACCTGTTTCCCTTGTTTTCATTTTTTTTACCTATGCAACCTCAGCAGCAGCAGGGGTTGGCTTCGTATTTAAGGCAGAAACAAAAATGTATTTAATAAAAGTGTATTAATCTTCTCACTAAATTCTCAGCAGAAACTTAAACACAAGTATTTCTTAAAAAACAAAAAAACAGTTACCTTAAATATAACCTGCTAACAATATTTGAAATCTACCTAAAAATAAATACCCACCAAGTTCGAGTGTTTTAGCTGCAGAATATTAACTTTCTCTCAAGCTGCAAAAGCACACAGTTTCCAAGAAAACATACACAGAGGACAGGACCTTAGTGTCCTTACTGGAAGCCCCAGTCAGTCTTAAGTGTGAACATGAAGATCAACTGGATTAGCACGGGGTTAAAGAGTCATTTACACTTTTAGCTCCTGTGCAAATTCAGCCCTGAAGGTCCAACTGAGCAAACAGCACGGCACAGGAGCTCCTCATCACCATGGAGATCTCTGTGATCATAATCACACCTATTGCACTCCCAGCTTGAATAAACCAAATGGTCAAATGGGCAGCCCCCTGCAAAATAATCAAGGCTGTTAGCTCTCACACAGACTGAAAAATGAGAGCATCTACCTCTGACAGAGTAGTGCTGAACAGTGGATCGAAGCCAGCATGGTCAGCTTTAGCCTGAGGCTTATTGAAACGTATCTGTGGTTAAAGCACTTTGATCTGAGCTTTTCTTCTGGTGGAGCCTTAGATACTGCAGTCTGAACACTGTTTTCAGCCACAGCTTTGCCTCAACAAATGTAAAGACCTCAAGTATATTAGAGCAATGTTTACTGTATGAACACACTGATTGATTCCACATAAGGAAAATCAACCATAACAATAGTGACTGCAGTCATTTCCGCAAAAACTAATTCTGTTCTTTTCAAGGGACAGGATATTTCTAATGCTGAGATATTGCAGAAGACAGAAAAACAAATTTGTTCTAGATTATTGTCTGTCCATTGGCTATGAGCCAGCAGACAGCTAGCTTAACCTGGTTCTGTCAAAAGAAAAAAAAATCCTAGAAGAAACTTAAAATTAAACCAATAAATATGTTACATTAGTTGCCAATAGTGGTGTCCTCTTTACACGTCAGGATTCAGTTTAGATCCTGTTTCGGAGTCACCAGTTGGTGTGTTATTGATGCAGATAAGTGCACTGTGTTACCAATTAAATGAACATGTTTGATGTGTTTCGATTTACAGACTCTATATCAGTAGGGAATAAACTCTCTCTGTATTGCAGATATACGATCTGAGAATTCACATATTTTTCTAAACAATGATGCAGGCAGTCTTCCAGCTGATGTGTTTGATTTTTCCTCACCCACTGAATATCAGGTTTTCAATTAATTAATTAAATAAGGCTTTAAATTGTGAATAATCAAGAGCATGGCAGCTTTGACTGACAGCAGCTGCCTGCTAGGCATCACAAGTCTCACTACTGAGCAGCCATCACTGCAAGACCTTCAGGCACTTATTTAGGGCTAACAGGGCCAGGCCCCTTTCTAAATAAATTGGGAGAGAGCAATAACTTAACTTGTAATGGTCACCAGAACATTAAAATTGAATGTATACATCAGTACTCAGGTCTCATAAAAACTGCTTGAAATATTTGAGTCTGCCTCACAACAGGGTTTTAAAACACATTCTCATATGCAGTTTATACCTCTGCTGCCCATGCACAAGGGCTCATAACACCAGTGTCTTTTTCAGATCAATCCAGGGTGCCAACACCATTGGCTGGATGTGTCTCCCACTTTGGCTGTTGTGAAGGAGAAGACTGGCTTTTGGAAAAAAAGGGGACATGACACGTGTCATACAACCATCCTCTCCAGCATTACAGACTTTTCTATTGCAAAATGCTTTAAGTTGTTTGTCTTCTCTCTTATAAAAAATCTGGTGTCACACATTTATTGGCAGCATTTCCTATCCAACTCTGCCCAAATATGATCACTTTTTGCTCCACAAAAACAAGAGGAAGCTGATCTTAGGGCTTAAAAGCATTACCCGAAAAATCAATGTGTGATGTCACTGTGGCTCTGTCTTCTATTTTTCTACACAGCCTGTGATCTGCAGTGTGTGTGTGTGTGCACCACACTGTGACCCGTCATACTGCGACAGCTCAGCACAAATACACAGGCTCTTGCAGCCCTTGTCAACAGACCAGAGAAGTCAGTCCAGCCAGCACTTTGTAAATCCCAAACTTGTCACTTACACATTATTTTTTGAGTTTGGGGAACAAAAGTTAGCAGTAGGGGAGTTGTTGGACCTATTTTTTTAACTCTAGAGAGATTCAGGGTCGCTGTTACCCTCATCTTCCAGACTTAAACATTTGGTGGGCTGAACACCTAAGCACCTAAGAGTGTTTTTCATCTTACTATTTATAGACAAATGAATATACACAAAATGTATTAGTATTTGCATATATATGGCTTTTTAGGGAGGTAAAGTAAAAACATGAACCATGGAATTTTTTTTTTTTAATTATCCTAAACTCATGCCCACCCTCACGTTGACTTTTTGACAAAAGGAAAAGATTCTAAACTTTGATCATCTCCTGTTCCTGTTGTATAGCCTCATTAAATTTTAAAGTACAAAACACGGAGGCAGTGGAAAAACAATGTAGAGAGAAAGCAGCAAACATTTTATCACAACACAAAGAGAAACGGAAACATAGAAAGACTAAAGAAGCTGTAACAACACGACAGAAGAAAGACAGAGACTAAAGACAAACACAAGTTCGAACTTGCATTGTTTGCAACTTTTCATCTTTACTGCTTCAACGGACTCAGTGTTGGAACAACAAGTGAACTAACAATGTTTTAATTGTCAAGTGTGAGTCACTCTCGGCATTCATCTCAAAGCTTTTGTTTCATTTCTTCTGAACTGCTGCAATAGTGAGAAAAATTACTCACCAGCTGCGTCACACCAGCAGATCTTCAGAAGTACGAAATGGAAAACAAAGTTTGCCTTCCTCCTGATATCCTGAACATATGTGCTCGCAGACTGGAGACTGACATGTTGAAGTCGCACAGGCAGAGAGCTTTATGTGGAGCAGCGTGTCTCTGGGCATGAAGGGCTATTTCTGATTCACGGTGTCAGAATACACACCAATCACTTACAACACCCCACACAGGCCGGGATGTGCATGCATGTGTTTTCACAAATCTATTACTGCAGGTGTGTGTGCCCTGTAAGTGTGGATGGAGGATTAGATTTTACTGGATGAAAGCTGTCTCTATTTCTGTGCGCATGTACACGCTCTGATGTGTGTATATGTCGCTGTAGGCACAACAGGATTTCACACAAACCTAGTGAGCTTAGTGCCATGCCGACCTTCTGTCAGTTGTCATCTCAAATTTTCTCCTCTAATTGAGGTACAGAGGGGTTTTCTGTGTGCCTGTGCGTGTTTGTGTGTGTGACAGGTGATATTTGATCCCATAATTCCCCTGACACACTCAAGCCAAGAGTTGTCTCTGGGTTGCAGTGCCACGTCATTTACAGCAGCCCCCTCTATGACCACACTGACCCTGACCAAGCAAAACAAAGTTACTGGCATAAGAAAACCCTGCTGTTTTTTTTATCAGTTTGATAGGGAAAAAAATCCAACTAAATATTATGCTGTTCAAGTTCTAAAATAGTGTTTGTTTAGATGATAGGATTGAATGTCCACACATTACAAGAGAATTTAAAACTGCTATAGAATCAGTGTTTTTTACATAAAAGATGGGTCAAATGTTTATTTGCAAACTGAGAGAAGTCAATCAAAGTGATGGACCCACAGAGAAACATCTGTTGACTCTATGGTTCCCCTCTCTTTTAGCTCTCATGCTTTTAAGCAAAAAAAGATAGGAAAAATACTATTCACTGCCTGCTCGGCACCAAACACACACTGTTAGCAACTAGTCAATGAACATGGTTGGGCTTTAAGAGGTTCACTGTCAGCTATTTCCCTCAGTGTGAATGTTGAGTTTAAATGCATCATGTTGCAAGAAAACATGACAAATTGCAAGTAGCAACAAACCCCAACAACAGCCATCCTATTTAAAAAACAGCTTCTAAATGCTTGTAAAAGTTATTATTATTCCATTGTCAGTTTCCATCACAGCTGCAAAGGCAGAGCCAAGGAGAGAGGCCACTATTTTTAAACTGCCCCTTTTGAACTACCCCTTTCACACTGGACAAAAAAAACAATACCACACACTAACATTAGGCTTTTTTTATGCAATGGAAACAATACAATAGATATCCAGGTAACAAGACTCTGCAGTAGCCAAAGGTATTTATCTGCTCTAGCACAGATTGACAGCAGTGTCAAGTGTGGATGGAGACGCTAACTTTTGATGTTATGCTGCATATTGGAAATGAACATTATAAAATACTTTGTACAGTGCAGGAACAATAGGGCCGGCCTGATTTCAATTTAGAAAACAAACAAACACAAAAACAAACACAGAAAAAAAGCCATGTTTAAAATCCACATACTGCCAAATAATCTGTGTAAACATTTTATAAAACCTCTCTGATTTGTTATCAGTGGGCACAGATTAGTAAACCAAGAGTACAGAACTATACATAGCTTTTATATAGTCTCAACTGAAATCAGGAAGGTACTGTAGATGTGCAGAGATTTTTTTTCTTTGTAACATGCAAGAGTTTGACAGAGTGTTGAAAGAGAGACACCAGTAAAAGATACAAATAAATAGCTGCTCCAACAGTCGCTGATCTCCATTATGCTCTAAACTGTTCTGTTTTTGCAGCTGTGAGGTTAAACTTGACTCACTAGGGAAAAAAACTTTTTTGGCAATGGGAAAGGAGTCAATCAACTATTTTGGTGGGGTTTTTTTAAGCCTGCATGACAACTGAAGTAGTTTGAAATCACAATACAGTTTCAGTCCTGCTACGCATGTTTTCTGCCAAACATACTGCAGGTCTGCCCTGAGGTGAAATTAACTAGGCTTAAAAATTCAATAACTATATCAATGTTATCTTTAACACTAACATATCTTTGCAAAAACCCTTTAGTTTAGTTTGTGTTTGCACACACACTGCCGCGTGTTACATGGTCCACCTGTAGTCAGGATAAAGTCTTTGTTTTGTGATGTGTTTGTGTGTCTGTTTTGCTGTTAAGTTCATAACCTTTGAGCTAAAACTGTGACACTAATGCTCCTGTTCTGCCTCTAAATGATCTGATTGGTCACTTGGAACAAAAATATTCTCTTCATCATCAGTTGCTTCAGAAACATCTTCATTTTCAGTACTTATCCAGACCCTTTTATATAAGTGCTAATATGCTGTAAATCTGACACACAGGACCATCAAGTTAGTGTGACAGCACAACATAAAGCAACGTAATGTCAACATGCATCATCTTTGCATTTAAGGCTTAAATCTGAACTATTGTGGTACCATAATGAACTCTTGTGTTCAGCATTTTCTTCTATTTTTTGGTTTGCTTCATGTCCTTCTGTAACAAAGCTTGCATAACCTTAACCCTGTTATGCACAAACAAGTTGTATACTGTGCATCTTTTGTATTTTAAGGATAACCTGGACAATCAGAATACATTTAACTGTTTAAATAGTTATAGGAACATAAAGACAAAGGGAAAACTTAAAAGAAACTAAATCTTATGGAACTTTATTCAAGTTACACAGAGAAAAAAATGAACAAGATTTTCGGCTTTGTGAAATTTTTCTCTTTGCCTTTGCAATCAGGGAAAAAAATCATAACACACATCAAAAAAACTTAACATTTTTACAAGAGAAGTCCTTCTGTTCTTACTGAGGTTTTTGTTTCTTTGGCTGAGAACTTAGCTGTGCCATGCCTCAAAGCAGTTTCTGTCTGCAATGAGGCAGAGGGCCACATCACACTGTTTACATTTCCATGGGGTCGACAGTCGGACCCCCCTGGTCTGCCTACAGTGCAGACAGGTCTTGCGTCCGTATGAGGCCTTTCTGCTTTTATCAGCTTGGAAAGAGATTGCCACTGGTAAGTGGCCACTCTGTTCCTTGGCATGAGGGACTGTAACTGCGACACCACACAACTGGGCAGTCAGTTCCTCCAGGAAGGCCCTGTGTGTCATAGGTTCCTCATGCTTCTCTCTGCAGAGCTCCTTGTGAAGAAGGTAACTGTTTGTAGCTGCAATGTCAAGGAAGTGGAAAAACAATTTCCGGTACCAGCGCATGCTGTTGTGTTGGTGGAGTTGGTCAGACAAATCAATATCTACCATATGGTGGTTATACTCAACCACAGGGGTTGGGCATGGAATTTCTTTGATGGTCCAGCTGCCATCCTGACTTTTAATTCTTCTCCTCACCATGCTTCCAGAGAACGCCTGATGAATGGTAGAGCAGACAGTGACTTCTCGTCTGTCCATCCACTTCACAAAAAGCAGCTGGTTGTCACGCATCCACTTAATGGAGCCTATAGGGTCTTTTGAATGTGAGCGGGGGCGATTCTCTCTGCGGTCTCTGTATGCTCCACAAGCTCCGATTTTCATGTCGTACAGATCCTTGAAAAGTTTCGGAATGGCGTAGAAATTTCCCACATATAGATCAAAGCCAGTGCCCAGGTATGCTGGCTTTATTAACGACATGACAGATTCATATGCAAGTCCAGCACCCGAGGGGAGAGGAGACTCTCCAGTGTAAACAGCAAAGTCGACAGTGTAGCCATTGCTAATATCAGTCAAAATAAAGAGTTTGAAACTAGACTTAGTTTTCATGCATTGTGTCAATCCAGGTCTGGCTTTTGCTGCCACCATCCTCTCAGTTACTGAAACAGTCTGCCTGGGGTGGTAAAATGCTTTGCAGGCATCTCTAACTGTGTCCAGTAGGGGTCTCAGTTGGAACAGGCTGTCATAATATGGTGTCCCCTTTTTTTTGTCATTCTCAATGTCTTTCTCAGGATCGCTCATGTGGATGTTCCGAGATATAACTCGGTACCTGTCCCGTGGCATGATATTGGCTGGAAATGGCACGCTGAAAATGGTGTTCTTTTTCCAGTAATCCTGGATGTTATTCAGTTTCACATTTGAAAAGTAGAAAGTCAGTCCGACATATTTGTAAAACTCCTGAATGTTGATGTCAGTCCATGAATATTTTTTGCCTTTTGTAATGTTTTTAGCAGCTTTTTTATTGGTGTTGGAACAAATGGTTAGAGCTGAATCATTGCTGATAAACAGTTTGAAAAGGTCCAGTGGTTTGTATGTGCAGTTTGAGTTCAGCTGATGTCCAGGGGGTCTTGCTGGGTTGAATCTTTGTGGCATTGGACCTGTGTCTGGATCTTCCTCTGTTTTCCAGGATATAGCTGCGGCAACTGGCAGTGGATGAGCTCTATGTGGAGATCTGGATCTTGTTCTGCCTCGGTCTCTTGATATACTCGATGCACGAGTGGACCTGTTTTCTCTTTGTGTTCTGATGTGTGGAGGAGAGTGAGATTGTGATCTGGGATCCGTGTGTCCATTGTCCGGGGAGCTGTCCTGCTCTTCTGCCGCAGAGGTGTTATGCTTTTCATTCAGGAAATGATAAACACTGTAGAGCAAACAAATGAATAACAAATATTATATCATGCCAGAGGAGTGGTTTGCATTTAACATGTCAGCTAGTGCATGATAACAATGGTGAAGGCCTTCACTACACAACCAAAAACTAAATTTGTAGTGCATGGACTACCTTAGACAAATGGATTTGGGGCATTACTACTTTGAGCTTGTGAAAAAAATTTCACAAATAATTGTACGGCCTACAGCTGTATACCATATTTTGTCTCTATCTGATAAAATTGAATGCAAATATCTAAATGTGTCCCTGAATGTTGGAATATTCGTGTGATTATTATTACATAACATTGTAAGCAGTTTTATTCTGAATAAACAAGGAAAAAACATTTTTTAATTAAATTAGAAGACGGAACACAGATTCTTGATCTTTTAAATTTTTCGAAGGATGTTTGCTCCATTGTTCAGAACAGGTGAGACTGACCCTGAATTTAGGAACGGAAGTGCCCTCAGGGGGTGGGGTGCAAGTGCTCCTTTTGGTAAAACAAACAGAAAGCATTAGTCTGCTTACAAGGAATTACCATTGGTTTGAAATGAAACTACTTAGCATTGTAAAATGTAAGCTCTGCACCCAGAACACTCGGTATACTATGTTATATATGCGTTTTAAGTAGCCTGGACGCTGATCACTTGTAATTCCATTTAACGTTACGTTTTCATGCCCCCACGCAGCCGGGTGGAGAGTAAAAGTTGTCTGGCTCACTGACTTTCGACGAAGTTGCAAGCAGCAATAACAGAGACCAAGCAATCGGCCTGATCTAACATGAGTTACATGTTTTGAACGAGCAAAGCGACAATAGCGAAAGGCCGACCCCAAACACTATGCGAGACCCTCGACGGCCAAATGACAATCGAAAGAATCAAAATACATGTTTTTCTTTTATTGTCAATTATTGACAATGAATAAAGTCCACTTACTATTCGAATGGATCAAGCCCCTCTTGATAAGCCAGCTCATCATCGGTGAGAAAACTTTCTGCTTCAGACTCCCCGTCGTCTTCACTTTCAAGAGCAAATTCAGAAGCTTCTAGTTCTTCAGTTTTTATATTTATAAAAGTCTTCTCCCCAACACCTTTTCGTCGTAAGGGCATTTTAGAAAAGAAGAAAATTCATCAACGTGAAGAGAGGAGACTTCTCCAAAACAGCTACTCTGTATTTTTGCGCGTGGGGAATCAGAGCAGAGCTTCTGCACACAAGCCCGGGCAGAAACACAGCCTCTAATTGGTCGACAAATCAGGAACACAATCCATGATTGGTCAACTCAACCTAAAGCATCATGGGATCCGGAGAGGGAGGGTTTTTTTCAAGCATCCTTTTTTGTTACTTTATTCAATACTAAAGCGTTGTTCAATCATGTCAGGGGGGTTAGACATGAAAGGGAAAAGAAATAAAAAAAATTAAGTATTACACCAACAGATTTGTATGAGAAATAAATCAAACAGATGACTCAAATAAATACACAAAATAAAGTACATTTGTTAATAGTTCTGACAGAAATAGGTGAGAATAAAGGTCTTTGGCTGGAAAACTTACATTTATGGGTGTGAAATTTAGCTAATATTGTGATAAGGTTGAAAATGTACACCTTTTTCTCCATGTTCATGTTACAATTAAAAAACCAAAACAGAGAATGCTTTTACATCAAAATAAAATCATGCATCAAGGTCACTTTAATAAACCTCAAAATTTGTTGAGTCTTTAAGTGTATTCACAGTGCCAGAACAAACAAGGCACAGATTCATGATAAGTAGAGCAAAAAGAACAAGAACATTATGTCAAACTTAAACCTTTTAATTCAAATTTTCGACAGGAGGGTATTTATGTATAAGCTTAAAGCTCTTTAATCTTGTTTGTAATGAAATATTTGTAGCAGCCGGACCTTTTGCCATGGAATGTTTCTTACCTAGTTACGCCAGTAGGTGGTGACATAAGAAATAGAAGTATTGTCTTGTTAAAACAATGGACATATGGCTTTATTGTTATTCTCAAGAGTATGTACAGTATGTTTCAGTGAGATGTTGTAATGACGTATCATCATGCATCTTTACCAAAAGGAACTGCTTTCATCACAATTTTAAATTATTTGATTGAAAATGGAAAGCTGAAGTAAGCCAAACTTTGAAGCAAAAAGGACCTGCTGGCCAAACCCCACTGGCCAAACCATATTTTTGCAAGTATGGTGTTGGTCATGTGGTGCCAGTGGACCCAAAAAGACTTTTTCCTATTGACCAACATGGGGGAAAGGGATGTCTGTAATTTGGCAGATAAATTATCTGTTGGTACATAAACTTATTAATTTGAACACTTAATATAGCCATTTTGAAAATTGTGATATTATATCCCTCAATTTTGCCCAAATAACACAGATTGGAGGCATTTTTCTCTGCCTTGTGATCAGAGCCACAGGACATCTCTGCACATCCATATGTTACACGGCTTGTCCCGGATGTGTAGGCTATATGTAATCCACCACTGATGTACTTTATCTCTTTCATCTTGTAAAATTATACATTTAAGTATGCACTGATGTATTAACATTTACATTGGTCATTAAAATGTATTTTTAGTTATGGGAGCTGGCAGTCCCTCTCCCCCTCACTAAAACTGAACAGAGAACCTACTTGCAGTGAACAACAGATTGGTGCTGTCTCTACTCCACTTCTTAGAAAATGCTATCGTACGGTTTGTACGTAATAGTAGTCAAAGCAATCAGTGCACATTAATTTGATAACATTTACCTAAAATTGCTTAAAATGTACTAATTGTCCGTCCTGCTTGAAACCATTCAAACTGACTCAGCCATGTCTGTGTGACGAGGAGATTCCAGTTAGGTGTAAAGTACATGACACTTGTGATCTGAGCAGTGAAAGTGACTTGGTGTCAGACAGCTGATAATCCTGCTGAATGTGCTCTGTCCTCTGTATTTTCACAGCTTTTATGGCTCAGACGAGTAGGACTAAAGCCATGAATGCAACACAGCGTGAATCTGTGCAAGCATGTGTGTCTGGTTGTCCTTGGAGGTTATGAAAACAATAACTTCCTCTCTCTAAACTATTAGTTGACTCAATGTCTTGCAACGAGAGAGCTTGAAAAAAAATGTTGCTGCATCCATGTCTTTTCAGTCATTTCACACAAAAATTAATAAGAAAATGGTAAAAGAATGAAAAACCCTTTAATAAAGATCCTTGAAAGTGGCATGAATGCATCTGCATCATAGTCTGCAACAGCTGCATTTTAATAACTTAAGGAGAGTGCTGTGCTTGGGTGATTGAAGGTATAGCAGGGAGTGTAGGTCATGGACAAGTAAATCCAGCGTCACTTATGTTTTGCTACAGTATGTGGAGGTCAGAGAGCATTTTAAAATGCATGCTGTGGGCCTGACTCACATGTCCCTGATAACCATAATGACAATTATGTTTTGCTGCAATTAGGAGCAATGGATTTTAAATTAGGCTGTTCCCTTCTTTTCCCCACGGCATTGGTGAACATAGATTTAAACCATCCTGAGATTAAAAAGGCCAAGGTTATTAGCCAAGCTTGTGATATAACTCTATAATAATGTCAAGGTGTTGGTCAATTGGTCTACTGCTTTGGTCCAGACTGAAATATTTTTACTACATTTGAATGGTTTTCCATATTTTGTACTGATACCCAGACCACCCACTGTAAAAAGCCCAGTGACTTTGTTAATATTATAACATTACCTCTAGCAGCATCATCAGGTCGAAGTTTCCACTTGTTCACTTGAATATCTCAGATTGTCCTCATCAGATTGTCTAAGACTTTAATTGTTCTCAGATGATGACTTCCTATGGCTTCAGTGATCTCCAGACTTTATCTACAGCACCACCCTGGGATTTGTGATTTTGTGTGAAATAACTCAAAAACTACTGAAAGGATTGCTTTGAAATTTGACACACACATTCAGCAAATGAGAAATCCCAATAATCGTGGTGTTTCTTAATTTTTCATGTAGCACCATCATCAGGTCAAATATTTATATAAAACATTGATTTAGGATCCGGTATTTTTAAAACAATTGAATTTCCCATTAGTGCATATTAGCAGGTTTTAGCATGCTAACATATTGATCTTGGAGGATGAACATGGTAGGAACATGGTACTATGTTGTTCTCTAAATGACTGAAGGAACATTCAGTTTTGATACAACATGCCGTCTCCTGCACAAACACCACGTCACACAGGAGCAGCAGCCTGAAACAAGAACAACAAATACATTTCAAGAAAATAGAAAATGAACTTTCCACAAGTCAAAGTATTTCTTTTTATGACCGTTTGCTTGAGATTCCATGTGAGAACATGTTTTTTGTTTATGCACCTAATGAGTTCCCAGACTAGAGCAGCATCTCTGGAGACATATGAATTTTCCAGCCAGTCATCTGACTTCAAGAAAACAAAGTACAGAGTGAGCTTGTACAGCAACTTGAAAGTTTGCTTATTTTTTTAAAACATCTTTCTATGCAGCAAGCAAAGCATTACATTCACATGTCCAATTTTACACAAACACAATTACATACAGTCAGTCAGAGCAGGACAGCTCTCTTATCTGGACACCAGTGAAGCATCAAACCGTTAAGTGATTTCATGAGTAAATTGACAGTAGTGCTTCACAGAGTGAAAGGCTTGATTTATTCAACCTTTACCTACACAATTCCACAGCTTTTCTGGGGCAACTGTCTTAATGCATAAAACAACAGATTCAATACCATCTGTCATTTTCTGAAAGCAGAATGCACCCTGTCCTTGAATCTATGCAAAACACTTCCTCCTCTTGTACTGCATGTCAGTCTTTCACTTGGCTTTCATTTTGACCTCCTCTTTTAAGTTCAGACATTTATATTCAAAATATATTTCAAACCTTCCTCTGTGTTCTCATGTGGTTAGCTATGTGCGCACTGAATTTAGCTGCCTACCATGAAATGTTTTATAAACAATGAATATAAAAAAAACGTATTAAAAGAAAGTTTCAGAAACCTTTAGTACTTTTCCCACGGCAATACTTCTTATGCTTCCTAATAATAATTCATATTGTAAGGAATATCTGGTTTTATTAAGCCTGAGTGGCATAACAGTCTCAAAGCAGTCAATCCATTGGGAGATCTCTCTCTTCTGAAGTCATGGTTTACAAAATTAAGTTTTTGATCCAACTTTTCAGGGATTTAACATTAAAAACTGAAGTGTACGGCCATTCTCCTACAAAAGTGAAAACTATTTCAGAGGTCGCATTAATGTGTTTTATTTAATTTAATGCAAAAGACCAACAAACACAGACACTTGCGCAAATGCTTCCCTCAGTTTGCAAACTCCATGACTGCCACAGCCCTGTCTCTTATAAACAGACTGGTAGAGTGTGCATACAAATTACATAAACACATCATAGACATAAAGCACACAGCATCAGAAGTATCAAAAACCAGAAATGTGGCATAAATGTAGAAAAAAAGATTTACATCTGGTGATTATATTGACATGTCATGATTCAACAACGATTGTAACACACTGGAGCCACTCCTTACGAAAGATCAACTGGTAGAACTTTGCTGATTTTCCATTTTCAGTTTTACTTTGTTATACATTTAAACAAAGTTTAGTAGTAAGTAGCATGTTTACATATTTGACTGTTTTTAACCTAAATCAAAGGACATTCATGCCTATGCTGGTATCGAGATGCTTATGTAAAAAGTGTGTGTGTGTGTGTGTGTGTATTTATGCCAGCTTGACATCTAGCTGAGACTTGGGCTTAATGGTGTGGGATATCATGAAAAAAACCCATCATCCTATGCTAACGGTTAATATCCATCACTGCTGAATCCCTCTCAGGAAGTGCGTCAGCACTGTCAACAGAGCATGT
>JAPZDY010000021.1:7092859-7109600 GCA_029783645.1 Ctenochaetus hawaiiensis
CATTTGCATTTCATTTAAACCAAATTGCAACAGATCTGATACACAAAACAACAAAATGGAGATGAACAAAATAAATGAATAAATTAATAACAATGGCTTTCCTTCAAAGCTGCACCAAGTGAAGTTTGCAGTGTTTTTTTCTTGTGCTTTTTAGAGCTCCCTTGCGAAAATGCATATTACAGTATGAGTGAGTGTGCATGAGGCCTCAAGGTGCTTCATGTATGGAACTGTACATGTGCTAATACAGTACACAATCCTGGGTCCCCTGCAAATGTGGAAACACACAAGGCTTGAATTCATCAGACACACCAATGATATTTCGCTCTCCTACAGTACAACATCATTCTGTTAAGCTGTCACATAATTTTTAAGTCAGGAATATAAATTGCAGCCTTCTGATATGCGTTTTAATGTGAGATGTAAACTCACCCAGTAATCAGCAGTTTGCTTTCATTCTCTTGCACAATAGCTTTGAATAAGAACAGGTTTCTCTTCATTTTAATTTCACTTCAATCATTGTGAACAGCGAAGTTACGTGATGCCGCCATTCTTTTTTGTATTTCTAGGAACATTCACTTGTATGAGGAACTGTGTGTTTGATGTGAAAGAACTGATCATGGATCCACTTTTCACACAAAGTACCAAGCAAAACCTACTCCTCCCAACAGGATGTTTTAAATAGCTTGATTGCTGTCAAATGCTTTTTGTGCCTTGCAGACTTTCTGGCACTGTGAATCCCTTATTTACAGCAGTCTGTGAAATGCTTGTTCAGTTTACTCCCTGATGTGTTTTTCTCTTATCTCGGGTCCATCGCCTGTTACTCTCTTTTGATCTGATGCCTCTAAATGAAGCGTTTCTCTGTTTTCCTAGACATCCTGGTGACATCTGCTTTGATTGGTGGGTTGGTTTAGGGCTAAGGACACTCAACAAGGAAGGACAATGCTGCACCACATACATACAGTAGGTAGGTACATTTGAGCTACAGGGAGTCATTAGTTCATTATCACTGTTAGTCTGCACACACTGGAAATCAGTGGTCTTTTGCCGTCTTTGCGGATCAGTTGGATGTTCTGTGTGCGTGTAGCGAGATGAGAAGCATGGGTCCAAGCACAGGTATAAAGGCAGATGTTGTAGGGTGTGGCTGTAGTATGCTGACCGGAGAGGGTGACACATTTTTAGGATAAGATGACAGTAATCAGCAGGGACGTCCTCTCCTTGCTCACTTCCTCTCACTGTTTATTCAGTAGAGGGGTTTTTGTCCTTGGCTTTCAAATTCTGACCAGGCGTCATTTAGTTCCATGAAAATCATCTTGGCATATTGTTCATAGGGCTGTCCTGTCGCCTGTGAGGGATGACAAACACAGAGAGATAAAGCAGATAGAGTTACACACATAAAACAATCACCTCAAACGTGTATGGCAGGTGTTTGACCTCCGGCAAAACTCCCGGATATGAAACACCTGTTTTGACGTAACAGATTGAAAGATGGCATCTGAAAATGAAGAGCTGCAATATAAAGCCATTTGTTATACGATCACCAATGACTCTGTGACTGTGGTCTAAAGAAAGATATTAAAATACACGCACACAATACGCTTGCATTCACACACAAGTGAGGAACCACTGGAAAAAAAACAGGTCATGGGACAAAGAAATCATAGTTTAATGCAAACAACCATTAAGAGGTCTAAAAAATGACTCTAAAACAAAATTAAAACTCTGAAATACACAAAATAAGCTGCAAAGTAGACTTTGAAACTTAACACAATAAGGTCATTTTCTCCTCAAAACAGTTTCCATTGTTTTAATGAAAAAGTCTTTCGCTGACATTTAATTATCTTTTAGCTGTTTTATTTATCACTACTTTATTGCGTATTTTTTATTTCTTGTTTCTCTCCTTTATTGTGAAGATTTTAATAACTTATTTAAGTTCACTGCATGAACAGGTTTGTGCATCCTATATATGTTTGCCATAATCATGCATCCCTGTGTGTGTTTGTGTATAATATAATCAGATAAGTCTGCTTATATGTGTATTTTATTTTCATTCACTTTCTATAGTCTTAAATGAAGGTGCTCATGTGTTTGTGGTATTATGCAACTAAATCATATATGATGACATAACACAGCCTCCAAGTCTGCCCCGTTTTGATTGATCAGTGGGTATTGATCTTGTGATTCACTCACTCGACCCCTGTGATAGTGTCCACTTTGGGTTGTGCCTCTGCTTTCGTTCTGATAAAAGGGGGATGAACAGAGGGGTGCGATGTCCTGCGTCATGCATGCCGGTGTGATCTACCTGCCATGATCTTACAACAAGTCTTAGAGCCATAAACTGAAAAAGTTTCTTGACTGCAGGTTGGAGGCTGAAGCTAACAGGTTAGGTCTTTGCACTGCTGCTATGATTTCCTTTCCGTTGCCGTTTGTAAGGACAGTGAGGTTTTGCTGTGTATTTGTGAGTCACTCTCTGTTTGTTGTATTCTTTTTAACAGGAACAAACTGCCTTCCAGTCTCCTGATGGTGGCACTGATGTTCTGCTAGAAGCTGCACTTGCTCTACAATAGGCAGGCAAATTCACAAAACTCCTCCAGAGCCTGACTGTGAAGATCCAGAACCAGATTTTGATTCATGGCTTCCATTGCAAGAATGCTTCTGATCCAACATCTCCTGATACTGATCTTGGTGGAGTCCAACATGGGAGCTCCGCGGGCCATGAAAGCACCAGATGTACAAGTACAAATAGATGATATCAATATTTTTCTGACTATGGCATGGCAGGTAGCCAACCACCTTCGCCCTAATTCCAGCTGTTATGTGTGTGGCCTCATGCCCTACACAGCTGGAGAAGGTTTACCTCTGATGGCCTTACCTGCCTCTGACTGCGACACCTGCCACCTGATGCATATACCCTTGTCCAAGTCTTATTCTCACCCTGACTGTACTAGAATTTCCAAAATGCGACCACTTAACTGTTCTGGAGGACATGGAAACTGCAACAGATGCCTCAAAACCCCAAAACCTGTTCCTATATTACTGATTCCTCAGCCGTTCACTTGGTGTCTCCAGAATGATGGCAACACCCCTGTAGGAGAGTCTGACTGCCTTCGCACATTCAAATGGGACCCGAAACACACCGGTTTTGATTTTGAAGCTCTGGATTCTGCACCTCAGCACTGTTTGGAGGCAGCAGGCCAGGCTCGCCTCAGTGCTCTAGCTCATCGCACTGCTAGCTGCTCCATCTCCTCTCCTGGAGGAATGTACTGGGTGTGTGGAAACCTTGCATACCCTTATCTTCCTGTGGACTACAAGGGACGCTGTGGGCTGGCGTATGTCGTCCCAGCTATGAGAGTAGCTCACTCTTTGCCCAAGAAACCTCTACTCAAACGAGTCCGACGTGGAGTTTCAGATATGTTTGGAACTCATCATCAGTCACCCTTTAAAAATGCCCTGGGTCCCCTTCTTCCTTTTTATGGAGTGATGTCTGCGCTGGATCAAATTGCTGATTTGTCCCATGCCATCGAAGTTATAGCTAATGAAACTGGTAAGGCTCTCATGCTGATATCGAGTGAACTCGCCTCTGTTAGGCTCCTGGCTTTACAAAACAGAGCAGCTTTGGATTTTCTTTTAGCAGCACAAGGGGGAACTTGTTCTGTTATCGGATCTGAATGCTGCACCTTTGTGCCTGAATATAATGCTACAATTGGTGATATAATTAATCACCTTCATTCTGCTGCTAACTCCGTTCACCAGGATAGCAGTTCTTTATTTGATTGGCTGAAAAAAACCTTTGGATCACTGAGTTACCCCATTACTGAAGTGATATTTATCTTGGTTGTTTTTATTGTATTATTGTCTTTGTTTGTATCATGTGTGAAAAAGTTTATTTTTAACTGTTAACACTAGGAATATTACTGATCCTTCAACATTATTTGTATCTTAGATTAGTGTAAAAACTCTAACCATGTATCTTATAGATCATTCTAAATAACATTGTTTTATCAATTTAATATTTTATGACAACTAAATTGAATTTTTTTTATTGTTTGGAACAATGAGAGAAAATTTTCTAAAAAAATAAAGGTATAAAAATCTTATTTGCTATGACCATTTTCCATTCCCTGCCAGTTAAGTATCATTCCTCATGTCACTGTTGACATCTGTTGTCGGTCAGCCGCTCTGCTCCTGAAACTCACTTGTTTTCTTGCATCAAGCTAGTGCTAACTCCTGAAAAGAAATCCTGATCAAGTTAAACTCACAAGAGACGGCATATCCAAAGTGTGAATTTACCACTGCACTCCACATTACTCAGAAATACTGAAATTCTGTAACAGTTATGGGTCTAACCCCTTTGGCATTTAATTGATCCCAAACATAAGTAATTAACTGACACACTGCAACTAAGGAAAACACATACAAATAGACAATAAACAAGGAAATTAATTGGAAAAATATAGGTAATTTGACAACACTGGCAGATCATTTATAAAAAAAAATGCAAAGTGAGAAAAACGTGATCAAGGGCAGAAATGCTGCAAGTAGCACAAACGACAACAAAAACTGTTTCCAGGAAACAGTAAAGAGTGATGAACAAGTCCAGACACAGCCAAGGCATGTTTGGTCTTCCAGCAAAAAAACACTTAAATTTTCCAACTCTTGAACAGGTAACTTCAACAGACAGACCATGTCAGTAAGTGTGTCCCAGCCCTGTTCATCACTGTGTAGAGAAAAAGTTTTTTGTTGTCTGCTCTGTTTCTTTTTTGCAAGCAAAATAGATGCAGAATACAATTATTCTTACTGTTTTAACATTTAAATTAAGAAACTTTTTATCCAAATTTGAATGTGTTTGTGGGATCCCCCAAAATTGTCAAGGAAACCATGAGAGTTAGTTTTAGAGTCGTTATTGTGTTACAGAGACAAAGAAGTCCTATTTTTTGGCCCTGCATGCATACATGTAAAGCTCCTCTCCTCCAGTCCACCAGTTTTTTGTCTGTCTCACCTTATCTGGATGGACGACCAGGACGGCTTTGCGGTAGACCTTCTTGACCTGCTCTGGAGTAACCAGGTCAGCCATACCCACAGGCTTCCAGCGCGTCTCTCCCTCCCACAGCACAGTATGCATGGTGGACAGCAGAGCACGGATGTTACGCTCCTTCCCCTCGATCCAGTCCAGAATCTGGGTCACAAACAGGAGAGGGAGAGAAGCAGAGCCATCAGCCAGTGATGACCAGATTTGGAACAATAATTAGCAGAAATGCTTTCCGTGATTTTGGCTCTAGTGAAATGTTTTTAAAGGAGCAATTAGAGGAACCAAAGTTTGGTCATGGGAGACCTACATTGGTCGCTTCATTAATTCTGGAATAAACAGAGAGGCTTTAACAGCCAAAGGTTTTTGAGTACACTATCCTACTTTTGGGAATCACTGAATCACTTCTTTTGTGCGACACTGAATAAACAGCTGACAAAAACCCAATAAATTCTACTCAGATGTAGTGATGCAAGAGTCATAGGACTTTGTGGTGATTTTCACAGATACTTTAACAGCAAACCCCTCCTTGTTTTAGTTAGTAAACACTTTTGCTTTAAATATCCCCTCAGAACAAACAGCCCCTGCCTTTAGTTTCTCAGGGTCCATCTCTTTGGCCATTTCCTCCTTCCTCATCTCTGCTATAGTCCTGGGCCCTTTCTTCTCTTTGGTCCCTGCAAAGCCCTGAGCAGACAGCAGGTCATCAAAGTTGGCATCCGAGGCTTTGGGCTTAGAACCTGGCAGCAAAAAAGAGAGAACACATACTTTTTTAAGCTGCTCAACCACTGATGGTCCTGCACTGTTAGATGCAATGTAATGTGAATCAGACAGATCTGTTCCCACTGAAGAATAAATGTGGACAGCATCAGAGTGTCAATATATTATAAATTCAATCATCAAGTATTAAAACCCTCTCTTCTAAATAAATCTAATATTTTCTTTATGTTACGGAGACAATAAAGATGATGCAACTGATATAATGAATGCAGAACAACTAGCCAAAGTCATCTCTGTTTATGCTTTTAAATCCAAGTTAAAACAAGAAAATGGACAATTGGATGAAACAGATTTCTTATAAAACAGCTTTAAAGATTAAAAGGTAGCCTTTATGTTTATAAGCATGTGTATGTGAGCAGATATTGTGCATGGCTGCATATGCAATGACAAATAGATGCAAAGTATGTGTGTGTTTTTACAGCAGCGTCCAGCAATCATATTTTTGTCATAGTATGACTGATATGTGAGGAGCCATTTTCCAGAACTGCAACAACACAAAACTCAAGCAGTGCAGACTGTACCACTACCAAACCACTCTAGTCCTCTTAATACATTTTAATAAAATGTTATCAATTTTTTTATTAATTAGAACCTGGAATTTCACTGATGCAAATAAAGTTATAAAAGTGATGACTTTTCCAGAATATATGAATCCATGGAAAATTTGGGTCTTGTAAACAAAAAAATGCAGAAATTTTAAATGAATAAGACTAATAAAAATGTAATCATGGTCATTTGAATTAATTATGTTGCTTTTTGTGAGATAAATTAAAATTAACAATATTTTGAGATTCTAGACATCAAAATCAGAGCAAATACTGTTTGCAATGTAAAGATATAGTGGAGTAACTGCATCAGATAAGTCTAATTCCACATGTCCTGCTCACCCATGCCAGTCTGTGCTTTGCCCCCTGCACTAGGCGAGCCCCCTCCCATTGCAGAGAAGCTGACATTGTAGTTGGGTCGGTTCTGGGGGGATGTGTGAGGCATGGGGGTGTGGCTGGGGCTGGGCTTTGGCTGTGGGGCAGGGCCTTGTCCTTGAGGATGCCATCCACCACCTCCTCCAGCACCTGGCTGCCATGAGGGGAAGCCAGCTCCAGCATGCTGGGGAGACGGAGGAGGCCGTGATGGAGAGCCCATGGGAGGGATGGATGGGGTAGATCCAGTAGGAGTGGTGGGTTTGCTGGAGAAGCCAGAGCCTGTTGAGGGAAGGGACAGAGATTACATCGTAAGACATAAAAGAGAAAATAACAAAGATTCAGACTGTGTATTTAGAAAAAATGCAAAACTTCTGACCTCCAAAGCTTCCCCCAAGGTTGCCTATGTCGGCAAACGGGTCCAAGGTGTTTGGCTTGGTTTGGTGGGTGGGGGTGCTGTGGACTGAGCTCGTGGGGCTGGTAGTGGCTGAACGACTGCCCATCCCAAAGCCTGCACCTGGACGAATCAACAAGTAACAACATCAAAGGGGAAAATGCTTGTATTTTAGATCCTTACATTGAGTTCAACCACTTTTTACTGGTATGAGCACATACAAAAGATAAATTGACCTTCCTGATCAAAACTTAATTAAAAATAACTTTAATCCAGAGGTGGTTTTGATGCCTATGTAAAATGCGTGTGTTTGGTTGGGTAACTTGTCCCCACCTGTGCTTGTGGTAGCAGGTCTGTTCCAGTCCCATCCTCCCATGGCGTTTTGCTGTTGAATATTGACGGTTGGGGTGGTGGGTGGGACGGGGGAACTCCGGCCTGTTCAAGCACATAAAGCTTCGTCACAGACTGAGCACATGGTGAATAGAAACTGAGCAGCATGAGCCCACACAGGCACAAAATAACGGCAGGGATGAGTCTTTCGAGAGGCGTTAGGGAGGCTGTTGAATGTATAAATGGATCTAGTTGTTAGTCCATGAACCTTTATTTACAAGATGAAATCTCTTTGCTTAAAATGTACCCTGAAGAGTCATAGCATACTGCACAGATCGTGGACAGCTTTTACTGTCAAAAATTCAGACTTGTTTGTATAACTGGGTCAGACCAGCAATAAACATCAAATGTCACTTTTAGTTTAAAAATGATAGACTGTTTCAACTGATCGTTGTATATTTGTCTTGCTTGATTGTGCGCACACGGCTCCAAAAAGAAATGAAGTCTAAAGAATTGTTTACATCCAAATTAGCAGAATGTTCTGCCGTGTCATAACACTGGCTCTGTGAGAAGTTAAGACGGAAAATGTTGTTAGCTGATGGGGAATAATTTTGTGCTGGAGGTGAAATATCAAGCCTTTGTACTAATCAGACAAGCTGCAAATACTCATCACACGTCATGCAAACCTGTTTACTGTGAAACATAAAAAAATCTATCTTTGCAAAGCCAGAGAGTAAGCAAACATTAAGTAGAAATAAAGCTTAGAAAAGGGAAAGTATATCGAAAACACAGCAGAGTTTAGATGCTGAGAAAAATAAATGAATACACAATGAAAGTCTACATGTTAGGGTGAGGCAGCAGACTTGTGTACATGTCTTACCATAATGTGGACCCTTTAAAAGGCTTTATGACATCCAAAATGCTGTGAATGTGCAGCAGAGCGGCTAAAAGAGCATGCCTTACCCAAGCTTGTGGGCTGCAGGGTGGGTGATGGAGAGCGAGCAGCATGCAGGAAGGGGTCTGGCTGCCCCACATTACCTGGTCCAAGGAATGAACCTATCATGTCCTGAGGTTTGGTCATGGGAACAGCCCCAAAGGGATCGAACGCTGAGGGATACAAACACATCCAGCATGATTATCATCTGACATGTTTCATTTTTTTCTTCTTTCTCCAATTCTAAGGTGTTATTGCCCACCTTTTCTGTCATAATAAGTTTTGTTTGAGAGCTTAGTGTTATGAGGTTGGGGTCAGGCTCACCTGGTGGTGCAGGTGAGGGACATGGCGAGGCAGTGTTTTGGACTACTTTATGTGGTGTGGACTGGGCAGATGATGGCCCACTGGTTGGCTGGGGTGGCCCACCGAACAAGTCTCCTAGGAGGTCAGTGGCTGTGGCTGCAGTAGATGGGGGCTGAGATGAAGGACACGGGTGGCTGATCTCCTCCCCATCGAGGCCAAGAAGATCTGCTTCCTCAGCGGGTGCAGGAGCAGCAGGCATTGCAGCAGGGGGGTCAGGTTTCTGGGGGACCGTGCTTGCGCTGCTTCGCTGGCTGGAGAGAGAGAGCATCTCATCATCGGAGGGTTCGCTCTCCTCGCCGTGACCCCGACCGTCTGGACCTCCGTGGGGTCGGCTTGGCTCTGGGACAGAAACAAAAGAGGAAGAAAAAGGAAGAGACCAAAGAAAAATGCCATCAGAGTGAAGAAAGTAGAGCGTGGAAGTAATAATAAAGCAGGAAATTAATTGAGCAAAGCAGAAAAAAATTGAGAGAGGGATAACAGAAAGGACAAAGGACAAGACTAAAGGGGGGAATAATGGGCAATTACATAGGTCATCTTTGCTACAAGCACCACCTACTCCACTTATACTGTGTGAACTTTGCTGTGTTACACTTTCCTGCACACTTTGCAGTTTGCTAGCTGCTTTACTGCAAATTTATTCAGGTCCCCAGATCATTGATATTTATGCCAGAGACAAATTAAAATCCCCTACTGAACTGGTATATTACTTCATAACAAGGATAAGGTTTCAGTTCAATCCATTCAGATTCTAAATGTAAACAGCTGAATGATTTTTCAATGAGAGAAGACTTTTTCATCAACAGAGTCGATGAGTATGACTGAACTGAAGCAAACTCTGGTTAACTAATGTCACAGTACTGAGCAGTTTCTCTAACAGGTCAGTGGTCTATTCTACTGCCTTACCCTCCAGATCCAATCCCTCCATCTCGTCTTGTAGGGATAAAAATGAGAGTTGGTTCATTAGTTTGATCATGTATCTACATATAAATGAATGTTATTGTGTTTCCACATATATAGTATTATTCTACCTATCAATAATATGCTGCAGTGGTGCAATATCTTCAGTGATGGAAGGTTACTGAGTAGCCTACTGTTTTGCAAACAAGAAGTTGTTTATATTTAAAATGCATTTGAGAAAAACACTGCCAAGACTTCCCACTGCACAGGCAGAATAAAGCTAAAGTACCTTGCTAGTAGCTAGCTAGCTTATTTTGTGAATTGCATCTAGCTAGCTTATAAACCAGCCATCTGGCATTTCACAAGCTACTGCTCCTCTGTTAGTTGTATTTTCTCATTGACGTTGTGTGCTGACATTTTATATGGAGTTTGTCCATATTGTTAGCTCAAGTACTACGAAGCTAACATAGTAGTTGGGCATAAATATTGATATATTTGTCATTTTAATTCATATCTAATAGGAACCTTTCTACAACTGCAGCTCCTATGAGGATTTCACAATGCTCCCATGTCAGAATTAAGAGAGATGTTGTTTAATACTGACAGTATAATCACTGTTTTATCTTGTTTTAAATATCAAGGGTTTTGTAACCAGTATGGTGGTGGATAATTACACAAAAGCTAATGTACCGCAGGCTATTATAAAGAGGGCGAGAGTGACATGAAGTAGTGTTTGGATGAATTGTGTGTTAAGTCCACATTAGCAGAGGCAGTTTGTGTTCATCCCCACAGTCCCCGTCCCAGCAACAATACCAGCAATAGCCAGTGCGTCCTGATGCTCCTGGTGGCAGGAGAAGAGCACATTGGGACTGAGGTCTTTACATGGAAACTGCTCCCATGGCGGCGTCAGGTCTTTTTGCTTGTCCACCCCCTCCACCTCCACATCCAGTATCACATGGAAAAGCTGTGGATACTTCTCAGGAGAGTCACATGCATCTAGCTCGGGTCTGAGAGGGCAGAACATAAGTGTATTGTGGTGAGGGGTGGAGATAGGGAAGGCAGATTGAAATTGTCAGGATTATTTTTAAAAAAGAGAATCTCTGAAAATCATGATTTCAGTTTTTCTGTTGTTTTCTCACAATTAACAAACAGAAGAAATGTCCTACTTGTTAAATTTCAACACTGTGGTACCAGGAGCAATGAAGCCAGTGTGGAACTGGATCTGGAAAATCTGGGTGTTGGACACCTAGAAACAGTAAAACCAATTTAAGTTTGGACCATGCAATATGTAGTTTATCTTATCAAAGTGCTACCGTAGTGTAAGTAAGAACAATCTCATACTGAATACTGCTGCGTCCGTCCCAAATGTTGGAGTTTATGATGTACATTAGCATGTTACCTCCACTACTATTTTTCCTAGTGCTGCTTTAGTGGTAAAGCCATATATTTCCAAAAACCGATCCTGTCATAAAATTGTTTTGCAAAAACATCCTGCGAGTGCCTGATGGCTGATTTTTTTTGGCAAATTATATTTTTCCAACAACCTCATGGTGCAACATATGTTTTAGTCAAGTTTGCCTTAGATAATGACTTTATTAGTACACAGACATGAGTTTACGGCTTTAATGGTAAAAAGACTCTGTTTGATTCAGAAGTTTACCTTGGCCTGCAGACGCCCTCCGATGGTCGACCTCATATGGTAGACTGAAACCACAACATCTCCTTGCACACTCACACCCAGAGAGAAAACTACCTTCCCTTCTTGGATTCTGTGCTCTCTGGACATGCAGATTGTGTAGGAGAGGAAAGATATTTACGTTACTGTAACAAAACAACATAACCTGTTCATTTATCTGAAGAGAAAATGTTTGTGAACAGCTGTTAATATGACTATAGTTGGCAATTCAAATGTCCTCATCCTACCTCATTCTTTCATACTCCTGTGCAGTTGTGAAGATCTTCGTCTCTCCTAGGAGGACGTCGCAGAAGGGCCGACAGCCGCTGCGCTGCTTGTTGAAGCAGGGGACAGGACTCATGGTGAGGGACTTGATCACCAAGGGCTTGGAGTGGGGTAGACTGGGCTTCTCTGATACCATGCTACACACATAGCCTATGTACCTGCATGAAGGCAAGGGAAGGGAAAATAACTGTTTTTTTTGGCCTCTATTTTTTTTTTATGTCCAATGCATCCCCAACATACAATAGCTGTATTAACTAGCAGAAGCACAGCAAATCAATTTATGGACTGTGGACACTGTCCAAAACTATGTCGCTGCTTCCTTTTCCATAACCCCTCAGTCAAGTTGCACAAAAGTTCTGACTCATGCAGTTGAGTTTGCCAGAGCATGGACTCATAAATACTACAGCTACTGTCTGACAGGGTGAAAAAAGTCCATCCTTGGGGGTGTGCCAATACTGCAGCTAAAGATTTGTGCTTAGGCTGAGAAAATGAAGGAGTGTTGGCAGCTTTCTTTGGCTTCATCACATGTTTTAGACCTGTTTTGATTAGCGTTACCTATAAAAGTCTGAGGTTGAGTTTTTTTTTGCTGGAATCTAAAAGCATGTATTGCCTTCTAAAGGAGCAAGTAGGATAATAAACAAGGCTGATGATCCAAATTTGTTTCTAACCTCATCAACTCCTTGCTTTTTTCTTGTAAGCGGGGACTCTAAGCTACAAGCTTTTTTGCACACACACACATTTACAGACGGATGTTCGGAGGTGTAAATAATTGCTGACTTTTTTTTCTACACACAACAGCCCTTGTGGTGAGTTTATTAGGTGGCTATATTTGTCATTTCAGCAGCTGAGAAAAATAAGAGCTGCTTATTGGTAATCAATCTGTCATGTCTTCTTACAACACACAAGAACCACTGACATGTAACTCTGACTCTGAACTGATAGCTTCACTTCATCTTTCCTCTGATGTCTATCAGATCATTTTCCCTCTTGTTTCTGTTTGACTTTTATTTTGTTCTTTTTGTTCTCTCTCATTTCCCCTCTTCTCTTTTTCTGTGGGCACACTGGTTGCCAGAGCAATGTGTGTGTGTGAGGACCTCACTGAACTGTTCTGGGCTGCACACTTGTGGTGTCCACGCAGCCACTGTTACCCCTGTTAGGGGGGCAGAGACAATGAGAGACAGAGAGAGGGAGAGAGCAGCAGTGCACTGGCAAAATGCTGCCTTTCAACTAATGTTTATAAATTTATGTCTGTGAGTGCAGCTATTATAGACACTGAAAATATATCTAAAGGTGTAATATTACAGATATGATGAACAAAGGACAGATCCTGAGTTGTGTGTCTGGCTGTGGGGCTGCTCTTGTCTGTTACCATGGGCATCAAAATAAAAACTGAGACATTCATTGACGCACACATCCTGTTCACACTACTAGTGTGTCATGGCTGTAACACACTGTCACACCCACATGCACACACACACTGAGGGTTGCACACCTGCGGTGTGAGGGCCAGAGGCCAGACCCTGGTCTTTTGGCGCTGAGCAGCTGCATGGCAGGAACCGGGTTGTTGAAGAGGTGGCAGAAGCAAAACATGGCACAAACCAGAACACCCGAAGGAGCACGACCGTCCTGAAACACACCCACACAACAAAGGACACACTGAGACACTGGGACACAAAGTGCTTACCATGCATGTTAATGTCTGTACTGCTTTTATTTCCATATTAGCATTCCAGCAATCACAGTAGTAAGTGTAAACATGTATAAATGACACTGCAGAACATGGTGACTCCAACTTTTTGTGGATCTGCACTGTATTTGTGGATCTGCAGCCCACAGGGGAACTGCTAAAGTAGCTACAAGCTACCTAACTTACTGTAAGTCATAAGTTTAAAGAGGTTTATAAAATATATGTTTAAGGATTTATCTGATAAAGTCATGGATCTCTATAGTTTAACATTAAATGTGATAGCAGGGAAGATTTTTGTTCACTGACTGTATTAATTCATGTTATGAATTCCTTTTGAGTTCACTTCAGGTTACAGGGAGAAAAAAACATTCCTTTGTTTCTGGAAAGAAACCGTTTGCTGGTTATGCAAGACAGAGCAATTCTCCAAACCGCAGCCCAACCACAGTGACTTAGGAATAACATGCTCTACATGCCAGTGTACAATATTGCTGTCACTGAATTGAAACAAAGAGAAAGGCTAGTTTGCATTAATACTTGTGTACAGATTGCATTGCAAAGTATTCAGTGTTTTATTAGTGCTGCTGACATGATCAAGCCTCAAAGCCTCAGTGTGTCATGTACACTTGAAGTGTTGTGCTGTGAAAACTGTGATGCTCTAAAAATGTTTTTTGGACTGGAAGACTTCCACCTCTTTAACCGTAATATCTCTATTTGCAAACAAAGATTCAAGAACACAGCAGCACGTCTATCTCCAACAATCTCTGCGCACAGACTTCTTGGATAGTCTTTTAACTGCACAGAAAGCCACAATCTTTGTCTAATATTTGCTAAAACTTTTTTTCCAAAAGGCACCAACACACAAACAACACCAAGAGGTCATGTTAAACGACAAACATTATCTGAGGTGACGCCTAGCGGACAGCTAGCTTACACTCAAAGCGAATATCTTCTAAATTATGCATAACTTTAAGCATTTGAACAAGCAAGATATAAAAAAAACTAAGTTATTATGAACTGTGAGAATAGTTGTATGGATCAAAAGTATTTTTTAGGAGGCTCTCAGTATGTTTATTTCAGGGATCTTTGCACACTGCTCACTATTTGAAAAATGATTTGGCACTTGACTGAAAAATGGTTCACATCTACACTTTTACTGAATTTGAACCTGCGAGGCCAACACAAACAAATCACTCTGTCACTCTTCACTCTTTTACTTTCTATGGCACAACATTGTCTTTTCAATACAAAGACCAACCGCTAAGCAACAACAGAGGTAAAAAATTGTCAGGATTGATAAGAATTCAACAAAAACAGTGGGAGCAGTTTTTAGAAGCTCCAAGCTGCATTTTACTGTATTTGAAATCAAGAAAAAGGCAAACTTAACATTACCACATCCAGAGCTGGCAACTGTGAGAGGAGAGGAGGAGCAGAGAAGACAGGGGAGAGGGGCTAAAGTTGGGTTTGTTTTTCTTGTAAAGATTCCTTGTCAATGTGGCTTTATAATCTTCATTTGATGGAAACTGCAAACTTTGTTTTTTATGTATAAAGGAGAAAAACACAAGGCTGCAATTTGATGCTTGACTACTTAACAGCATATTTTTACACAGTTAAATCCTTTATTTAAGTTTCTCAAAAGTATCTGTGTTGGCAAAAAAATGCGTGTAAAATGAATCATTGTGCAGTGACTCGATCATGAACTGTCCCCTGTGTAGAGGGAGAAACCACAAGACTTGGAGCATGATTCAGTCAGTGCTTTGGCAGCACATTTGAAGCTCTGTGCATGGACACAAAATTAAAAGTAGTTCGAAAAAGTTGGGGATAGTTGTATGATGCTATCAGTGTAAAAGCAATCAGATTGTCTATGAACTGTCAGTAAATCTAAATTGGTTTTAACAACTCTGCAGTGCTTCAATGAACAATAATCCAAACAAATAATGAAAAATAAACATTGGATGTGGATGACTGTGATGAAGGTGCCTTTTGTGAGTGTCTCCTTACCGAGCAGGTGATGACACACACATTCTTTGGATTCTGTTTGAGCCAGTTGTGCATGTTCTTACACACAGCAAACAAGTTGTGAAGGCTGGGAGCCTGGCGAGAAGGCCAATTACACTCTGAGACCTGGAAAGGAGTTGGCACAAGACACAAGAGAGAGAGAGGGAAAATGAGGTGATAAAGAAGAGACACAAAAACAGATGCAGGCAGAGAGAGAGGGGAGGAACATGGAAGAGGGAATGATAGGAAACAGAGGAAGAATTTTGAAGGACAAAAGAAAAGACATACGATCAGCAGGGGAGGAGAAAAGAGAGGTGAAGGTTAGTGACAGCACTGCGGCAGCAGGACAACACAACACACCAGTTGCCCTAATGAGTCATCCGCTGGAGATACAACGACTTCCACGCGCAGACAGGGGGCCATCTTGGCCAAGTTAACTCCACAGCTTGACTCCTTAACTTTCTTGGATGTTTCTACCAGAGGGTGGCAATCTTTCATCTGCTGAGATCCCACAGGCGCTTTCACTTGAACTTACATCCAAATTAGTTCTAATGTTTTGAATGGTAATTCAGCCGGGATAATTGGATTAGTCATCAGTCGACTACATTTTTTATTTAGAGATATGTCTCACTAAGCATATAAAAGATCCTTTGTGTGTTGAATCATTGCTCTGTTTTATCAAAAATAGCAAAAGAAGACATTTTACTTTAGCAAACTCATGCTCTTTGTCATTGCTAAAACACTCAAAGGTCACCAAATCCTAAAATGTCCTCCCAGCTCACGTTTCATGCACAAAATGACTTAACTGGAGCAGGACTTTGTTGACTGGGGATGCTGTGGTGCTCTACAACATAATCGATGAGTGTATCTTTAATGCATTAAAAGGCTGGTACTATATGGGATAAACATTGGGTAGATGAAGCAGTAATGCACTCAGCAGCTTCAGTTTTAAGTTGCAAAGTCATGACTTCAAATTAACCCATCTCGATTAAATCTATTTTTTAAATTTTCAAATAAAATCACCCTGAAACAACATTTTAATCCGCAGCTCTTTGAATCTCTTAAACACTTTTACCTCATTGTTTTACTTTTGTACTCTTACCTAAACCTCCTCATGCATCCAAATAAGCGACCTGATGAACACTTACTTAAGCTCTGACAAAATCTTAAGTAAGTCAGGTTTTTGGTGTAGAGAGTGAGACACACATTAGACACTGACATTCTGCATTAACTGATTTTCTTAAAGAGGGAGGAGCAGCAGAAACGAGCTGTGAACACGTTAATCTGTAAGCATTAATTTGAAGCTGTAAACGCAATATTGACAAAACATTCATTATAAAGTCGATATGACACATTTTAATAAACAGCTGCATATTGACAATGATTCAGCAGACAAACACTAAGATTAATTTAGAGCTGTTTTTCTGTCCTCCTTAATGAATTTAAGTCCAATAATGACTGTCT
>JAPZDY010000021.1:7187398-7200164 GCA_029783645.1 Ctenochaetus hawaiiensis
CCCATCTCTCCTTACCAACAATACCTGCCAAGAGCACTTTTTTTTTTGAGAGCTACACCCACTCACACTCACACACGTGTACACGCATACACATACGCATACGCATACACACACACACACACACACACCTACAGGACTAGTTGAAGTAAACGCCAACTCAACTATCTGCAATCCAGCAGCAACATGGAAGAAATTGGGATGTCAAACTGGGACGAAATGCACAAAGGAATAGATGCTTCAATCCACCTGCAGGTCAAGATGAGAGAGCACACAAGTTCACATTTAAAAAAATTGTAAACCATGTTTGGAGCATAAATTTCTCATTTTACATATAATAACATCTCCGACCAACAACTCATGGCAAACAGACTGCAGCAGGAAATGCACGTCACAGGCCGCTGTAGCTTTCTCACATTTCCAGGTTCAGCAAAGTTGATTTATGACTACAAATCATCAGAAAGCGACGAGCTGGATGCCAGGATGGTACCTCTATCACATTAAAATATCAAGAAAAACAACCTCAAGGGTGCACACAGCAACAGACCCATATGTCTTACTGGCAATGCATGAACCATGTGACGGTAAAAAAAAATAAAAGAATCCCACTGTAGGTTGAGCCACATGAACTTCTTCACAACCTGAACTAGAAGCACTGCAGCCAAACCAACAGTGTTTGTGCTGCCTGCTGATGATACTTTTACCTTAATGGTGCCAAAAAGCTGTTAAATGTTAGTTACAGCTCTGACACTAAAGTATGAGCGGATAAATGCAGCTATTACCACCAATACCAGATTCATTGGGAAAAATAAAATCTCCTGTCGCTGAGCTCGGCTGCAGTCAAGGATTACATTTTGTTTGTTGTGTGTGCAGTTCTGACTGAAGTCCTTTTCTTCCCCCTCGATGTGAAAAAGCAGCATGGATGTTTTTTGTTTAAAAGCTGCCAGACAAGCTTTCTGTCACCTCTAACCTGCCAATTAGATTAATGAACTGTTAATTGCACATTAAAGCTACAGAATAGGAGCAATTAACAGTTAATTAGTGGCATTTTAAAGACCTGATGGCAGCATAAAATATCAGTTGAGCTTTCTGTACCTTAAAATGTTTTTGAACAATGTTAAAGGTGATGAAGCACTCTGGAAAAAAGCTTGACAGAGTCCGGCAGGGTGACACTTCACTTCTTGTTCAAGTCTAGCAGAGTCTGTTCTGCTCTCTGTTTGTATATGTGAACGGCCAAAACTGAGTGTGTGAAACCTTGAAAATCAATGGAGGCCAAGCAGTTTGTTCAAGTCTAGTGACAAAGCATCTGTTACACACCTGATTCTGTCCTCACAAAGTCCAGAAACTTCTTCCACGTAAACTCTAGTGAGACAAAATGCAGAGAAAAAAGCTGACACATCTTTTGGAGTTCAGCTAACTGGCAGACAGTCGGGGAAACAGACAAGGCAGACAGTGCTGTCCAAAATCTGCTGCCTCAGCTGGTCACATCCACAAACACAGAAGCCCCATCTCTGGTCTGAACACACACATTCTAACACACACACACACACACTCACAAAGTTCTATCTTGCCTTATAAAGAGTTGGAGGTGAGAGCAGAAAGAGAGCACTGGAGTCCAGCTGGCTCCTTTTCATCCACTCACACTGGGAAGCAAATCAAACTGTGGCTCCGAGCCAGAGCAGACAGCCAAGTGGCCCAGAGGAACACGTCGCCATAAAATGTGTCTAAGTGGTGACGGTTGATTCAAGGGGGGTCAGGTAGATGAAAGCTTGGTACAGCGTGCTTTCAAAAAAATCAATTAAAAAAACTGCTTAAGAGGAGAAAAACCAAAAATGGCTTCTTCAAACAGCCACAGATGGAGCGAGAGATGTCATTTGAAGGTGGATTTAACTACAGACACTGACTCCGTGGGGCTTCTTTCTCCACAGAAACTTCCCCATGTTAGCAGAATGACTAACTGGATCTCTTGCCTTTTCCCTGAAATGAGTTTTATTTGCTATGTCAAGACAGAAAAATCAACAAACCAGACTGAGCAAACAAACAGAGTTCAGGTTTTGGAGCAGCAAAACAGAAAAGGTGAGGAAAGGACCATAAAGATGTTTAAATTACAGATGTACACGGCTACCAATAGATGTGGTGGTGGTATTTTGTCTGCCTGAACAAAGCAAAGGTGAGAAATTAAGAATTAAAGCTGAGGTTGCAGCTGCATTTGAATCACAAGTTCTTTGTGACCCCCGCTCTCTTTCTGACATTTGACAACTCCTGTACTCGTTCAATATGCTGGACCAAAGTAGACACTTGTGTCTGACAGAGCAGTTTAAATCCCATTATTGAAGGAAATGATTTCAAAATGACAGACTGAGAACAAACTTGCAATCTGCAATGTTGTAAAGTAATAATTTTCAGTCAAAATTGGTCATTTTAGATGAAGCAAATTAGCAAAATAGTTGCATTTAGGTTGATCTGAATTCAATAGTACTGTGGTGCACTGCGAAAAGACAAATCCTCAAAATAAAAGCATTTTTAACCAGCACAGCCAGCGGAAGGCACAGTCACACTCATACAGGAAACACACGGGACATCAGCCACAAAAGTGCAAAGATAAGAAAGTACAATTCAAATAAATGGAAGTTGGAAATAGAAATGCTTAATAGAAAGATTATGAAATTTTTTAAGAAAAAAGTAAAACATGATGAACTTCTAAAATACATACAAGCTAAATATAAGATCAATCTATTACGCAATGCGCATAAAGTTCAGCTGAGGGAAAGCAGGACAACATCAAGTGTCTGAATATAGATTCTGCCTTTACAGTTCAGGTGAGTGTCCGCTGCGAGTGAATGAGGAAGAGAGTGAAGGTAAAAGCAGGAAGAGCCTCTGAGTATACAGGTATGTGTTCAGATCCTCCATTAATTCACAGAAAACAGTGGAGAGATGCTTCCTTAACAGGTTAACGATAAAACACAAGAAAACAAAGGAAGTGACTGAAAAAAGCGGAGCAGATTCATTATGTAAAATATGAGCACACATACAAGCACAAAGAACCAAAAAGCTCTGATGTGCTGCTGCTTGCTGATCCTCCTCCTGTCTGTATTTGTGCAAATATTTAGCAGGAAAAAATCTCCTGCTTTTCCGAATTCTAATGCTGGCCTCCTTGTTTTATCTTTCATCCACATTCTCCAGAAAAAATAACCATAAATGCATTTTTTAGCACGTGTCTCTGCTGCATGTTAAATATGATAAATATGAACTGGGAGTGACACAATTGATGCTGTTAAACAAGAAAGACAAGTCAAGAAATTCAACAAAGAAGCCGTGGGAGAATGCAAGAAATAGAGGGATGTATGTTTTGCCCTTTAATGTAATGAAATGCTATTTTATTAGCATTAAAGAAGCCATCCCTCCATTACCACAGATACTCTCCTGTTAATGTGTTAATGTGTCTCCTGTCAATCCTGTTCACAGCAACCCCTGAACCTCACAACACAGCTACACCAAACTGATGTTAATGTTTTATCTGATCTCACTTGCTATCGGGCTTCACAGTGTGTGAGCGCGGTTGCCATGGCGACAAAAATAATATTCTGCTACGATAAAGTCGAGTCAGATAGTTATGAACAGAATACAAAGACACGAGCAAACAAACAAAAACAACAAGCTTTTACTGAGTGCGTGAGCTGAGACTTGGGAAGATCTGATGCTGGGTGAATGGTGTTTCCACACGAGAATAAACAGTTTACATTCATCTTTCTTCAGCAGCGGGAGCTTTAGTTATTGCCGGTCTGTTAGACAAGAGGCCTGTGCACATGACGAACATAATGTTCTGGCCAAGCCGTCTTTCCATAGTGATGAACAGGACACAAACCTCCTGGACAATACATGTAATTCAGTTCACAGCCTGTGCTCTAATAATAATGCGTCAGTGGTTAAAATGGACTAAAACGACAAGAGAAATAGTTTTTAAAAGCAAACAACACATCCTAAATGAGTCTCCCTGTACACTGAGACTAAAAAAATCACTCCATTATTATTTGTAAAAAGAAATCAACTCTCTAACAATTAACATGAACAGATTGCTTTTTTCCTCTTTCTCTTAAAAACCTTAAATTAAGGTGCATAAATTCCACCTGCACCCATGAAACAAGCATGCAAAGTGGCCTGGTACTGTAGCATGTGATCAAAAAAAAAAAAGGTAAGCTTTGTCCCTCAAATAAAAAAGACTGTGTTCCAATCTCAAACTACATACCAAGTGCACAGAGTATATAATAATATTTTTAGTATAACTATATTTTACAATCAATATTAATTTTTTTCTTATTTTAAATTAACATACTTGACAGTCTAATAGGAAACAATGCAATATGTGCACCATGCAAAATGCAATCAAATTGCAATTAAACTTCAGAGACAGACACAGAGTTATTTATTCGAGGGAGTTTCTGGAGCCAACTCAACAACGGCCATCAATTTGAATTTTGTTCCATCTGTGGGCAGCTCCTCCCTCAACAACACACTCAAAAATATGGTTTTCCAAAAGCATACTGAGAGATCTGAGTATGCCGACAAACTACATATGCAAATATGTTTTAATTTAAATATATAGTCTGGATTTAGAACCCACCTGCAGTCCTGAAACTTAATGTCATAATGGCTTCTGGAAATGGAAGTAAAGCTCCTGTAACAGTAACCCAACAAAATAACTTAATGTGTTACAGCAGAAAGGAGAGGAAGGACTGAGTCCTTATATTTGGTTTAAATGTTAAAAACCAAAGCAGATAACTACATTTAAGTCAACACAATTTGATTCAGTATCAATAAATGAGTTGAATTGCCTTGGAATATTATTATTATATTATATTACAAACAGATAGCAGTACATTGGCAAAAATTAGACATGTAGTAAATGTTTTTTTCTGTCATTCATGTTGTACAATTCGCTCACAAAGAGCTGGGAAATGTCCATTAAATATGATATTGTCTGTTACGCATGGCTTTATATAGTCTGTGATACACACTGTATTTACACCAGCCTTTTATTCTCCGTCCAGTCTTTATAAGAAAGGTCCATTCATTGAGGGAAGCTATTGTAAGTCACCACAATCAAGGGCTTTGATTGGTTCAGGCCCTTTTTTTTTATTTCCTGATGTGCTCCCAAAGGTTGGGATTCAAATGGCTGACACTTCCTACAGAAACAGCATATCAACACGCAGAAACACACACGCGCTCTAATTCTCCACAGGGGGAGAAACTATAAAAGGGGAACCTGGGCAATAAAAGGAAAAGAGAAAAGACACTGAAGCAAGTACAAACAGATGTCAGTTTGACTGACTACTCAAAGTGTGAGTGCAACAACAGACTTTTCTTCTTTTCAAAGGAGTGACAGAGGGAGACATGTGACTGTTAGAGCAGTCCTAAGACAGATTTGAGCAGGCAGACGGGTCGCCTGACTGCAAATACAAAAGCAGCTTATACGTACAGATACAGTGTACATAAGTTTACATTATATTAGAAAAATGTACAAGATAATATTAGTTAAGTACGGTTAACACACTGAGAAACAACAGTTGAAGTTAAGTAGAGAGTTAAGGCTTGAACAGGACAAAAGCAACACCATGTTTGTGTCTGTGTTTGTGTGTGTGTGTGTGTGTGTGTGTCAGTGTGTCTGTGTACACAAGTGCCAGGATCAAAGAGCACTATGGCTTACTTTCACTCGAGCCATTTGCAACCCCAAAATTCTATTAAACGCAATACCTACTGTAGGGATGCAAAATGGCTGCCACAGAAAGGCCACTAGAGGGGGCTGTGACATCCAGCAGACTGTATGTGTGTATGTGTGTGTGTGTGCGCGCCTCCCTCCATAAGCTTTTAGGCTTTAAGGTGGTTTGGTTCATACTAGAGCCTCTTCCTCTTAAAGTAGTCAGCGTACTGCCCACCCAGGCCTTGGGAGTGCTGCCCGATGTAGGCACCATCTGATGATGTCACTTCCTGCACAGCCAGCTGAGGGTACTCCCTCTTATGGCCTCGCGTCTGGTTCTGAGGAGACAAGAACGAGAAGAGAGGGAAGAGTCAGAGGTGACGAGGGCACACGCATGTTCACATGTAAAACATACAGCACCAGACTTGTAGATATAAATACAAAGATGTGTGTTGTATTCAAGCTCTTCCCAAGTGAGTTAATACAGAAGCAGAAAAACACTGGCGGGTTGCTGGGGAGCACTGGGATGAAATGCTGCTGCAGACAGGAAAAACGCTGCACATGGGTTTTGTTTCATTATGCTACCGGAGGGATGACTACACAGCTATCAACAAGCTTACAAAGTGCAGGGTGATGAAAGCACAACATTCACCGGCAGCATTCAGTATCTGACTGATCTGCTTCCACTAACAGTCTTTTCTGTCTCTGCTCTGATGTTTCTGTCTGACATATTATAAAGCTCAGGATAGACAGACACAGCCAGATCAAGCTCTCTCCTCTATTTCCTTGGTAACCTGGGTTATCTATGATATGATCGATGGCCTGAAAAGAAGCGACAGTGACGAAAAACCGGCGCTTTTTCTCACAAGGTCAGAGATTTCCAACTAGCAGCACTTGAAACAGCCTCACAAACAAGTTGGAGCGCTCTGAGAAAAGACACTAAGTGAAGCACATTTCTTAAGACAGCCGCATACGATCTCTCCTTATTGAGAACAATTTAAAAGAGACACTGGCGCCCAGAAGAAGTGCTTAGCTGACACTGGCCCTTATCAGTGCGAAGAAGCAGATCTAACATTTTCTTTAAATCCTACAACAACACATACTTTTGCAGAAAAGTATTGAAATCATCACTTATTTTAAGTACAAGTAAATGCACTGCCTGTTTCTTGTATTGTTTTTGTGTTATTATTGCTGCTTGTTACATGCACATGAGGCTCATTTTCTCAGTAAATTTACATTTTTCAACCCCCTTAAACAGAAATACAATTAAAATGATTAACTTCAAACTTACTTAAGAATGAATTAAGGATTTAAACAACAAATGCATTTAACAAGAGCTACATAACTTATTAATTACTGTTCATATATATTTCTCTGTTTTCATGCAATTCAAATCTTTCTTATTACTGATTTACTTATCTCTCATTATTTGTGATTTCCTGCTCAGTCATTATTTAATGATATTGTGTTTTTTTTGTTATTGTTGTAATGTGAGTGATTTGAATTGTTACAACAAAGACAGTGAAAGACAAAAATGTGTGCTTTAAACATAGGGATTCTTATTTTAGATGAATACAATGCAAACATCCTGTGTGTGTGTGTGCATTTTAAGTTAAACAGTCTATTTCAGTATGACGGGGTCACAGGAGCTGTCTGTACAAACAAATGTAAGTCTCTCAAGAGGTGAGGTTTTTTCATGCATCTGGATCCAGTATGCTCTCCGTCTCTCTGAGTTCCTCTAACTCTTGTTCTATCAAATTATTTCACAGCCTTAAACTACCAGGATGTGTTGTGGCTCGATTGCTTCACCTATAAAAACAAAAAACAAAAACAAAACACTTGGCTTGTGACCCTTTACACACCCTTTCAGTTCCCTGTACCACAGAGTTATAAACATTTCAGCTCCCAAGAGTAATTTTTAGACACCTGCATAGGTTAATATGAATAAAATTAACAGAATTGTGCAGCAGAAAAAAATGCTGTTTTGCTTTCTTATCCTGCTCATTGTCCCACAACCTGTCTGACACTGACAGTGCTGTTGGCTGAACAGTCATGCTTTCTTTCAGCTCCCCACTGTAAACAACTAATGCTGCCCACTAACATCAGCAGGAAAAGGGAAAACACTGAGGTCATTAGTTGCAATATGAAATGTTTGGATTTTGTCACCTGAAAAAATATGAAAAAAAAAAAACAGTGCAAAAGCAGAAAGATATTTTCAGCAGCTTAACTCAGATTCAAGTGTCACATCCTGTATAACAGCACGTATCTTCTCTACTCACATAGTAGTAGGTGTTCCAGTCAGTGGCGGCAGTGTGTGCGTGCGTGACGGGGCTTGGCGTGGCTGCCGCCGGGTGTGGCGCCCCGAGGAAGCCGGGCATTAAAGGCAGGGTGCTGTAGGCTGGCAGCACGGCGGCAGCTGGGAGGACAGCCGGTGGAGGGGCCGCGCCGTTACTGACCGCATGCAGGGACACTCCCAGAGGCTTACACACATCCACCTCCTACAGACACACACACACACATTGAATGACGATTTGCCTTTAAACTGTAAGGGACATCGTATATTATATTTGAGTTGCTAAGTAGCATATTATTGTTGGACCTCATGATTTAGTAATTGACTCACACTCCTTTATCTATTCATTTATTGATTCACATTCTCCTCTCTGCCCCCTAGTGACTATTTAAGGATGACACACAACCATGATCACACATACACCCCATATCTGCTTTTGTACAGGCTTGTTCTTTTTCCTTTGTGTGGTTTCCTTTTTTCAAACAATGTCATGTCGATGTATTTTCATACCAGGAAAAAAAACCCCGTCAGATCTCCATCGGATCATTTTCTCCCAGATATCAATTTCTCCGGTGAGCTCAGAAGACTAGAATATAACTCTGCCCTGCAGCGAGATCAATGGCTGCTTCTTCATGCAACACTTCAAGCACACACATACACACACTCACACAGTCTCAGGAAGCAGCAGCAGCAGCAGATAAGCCTGGGCCTTGCTGCTCACGGCATGTGGAGATGTGCCGTATCAGCTGCTGGGTGCCGAGTGATGTGTCCCCTCTAACAGGGTATCAGTGTCTCATAGAGAGGTCACTCTCTCCAAATAAACATGGAGACAAACTGCATGTAAATACCAGCATACTGCTGCTCCAGATCACTTTCACTGTGTATACATGTTGCTTGACTCAAATACTGACGTCATGTTTTACAGAGCTTCTGTTTCGTTCTGATAATTTGTGCAAAATAATAAGTAATTTGTGTGCTAGAATTAATTTTTGCAGATGAATTATTGTGTCAAAGTAACAATTTTGCACCTGTGAAAGCTCAGCTGTCATGTGTGAATATAGCGATCAATGTAACATGCTCCACATCTGAAGGGTGCTGTAATGTGCTCTTTGATGGCTATCCTCTTTAGTGTGGAACTAAATGGCTCCTGGCACATGCTGAGCTCTATAGCTTAACTGATAACTGAGGCGAGCACATGTATGAGCTCTACATGAGCAAGTTCAGACTTGGAGTTTTTAAGGGTTAAGACTCGGTCCTGGTTTAACCCTCTGTGTGTGTGTATGTGTGTTTACCTTGCTGGCGAAGGCCTGGTTGGGTGTAGCAGGCTGTGAGTAGTACTGAGTGACCGCCTGCATGTAGGTACTGTAATCCCCATAGGTCGACACTGGTGGAGCCTGAAACACAAGAATGATATTTCACAAATGCTTCAAAGCTCATTGATTAGTTAAGTACAGATCCAGGAACTTATTTTAGTTTACAATAAATGATTAATAAATGAAGGGTTCAACACAGCCAATTCAATTAGAACTAAATTAGAATTAAAAAACAAACATTCTGCAAGCCCACTGAAATAAAGTTTGCTTGACTTGCATCGTCTCAAGTGTTTTTTGAGCAGCAATCACTACCAAAGCTGTCATCTGTGACTTTATGCGACCAAAATTGAAACATAAAACATGAGAAAAACTTGTTTTTACCAATCAGCTACTTTTTGTTGGAGAAAAAAAGAAAAAAAAATTAAACAACAGGCCATAATTTTGCACACACAGCCTTACGTAACTGCAGTAACAAATGAACATGAATGTGTGTGACCTGTGTGTGCTCCTTGCTGTAGTCTGTGGCCGTGCCGTCCTGTGGAGCAGCAGTGTTGTAGGTGTGAGCTTGTGCTGCTTGGTAGTGCTGGTACCACTGCTGCATGGCCTCCTATGACACACACACACACACACACAAAAACAACCACCAGGTGAAGAGTGGCAGGAACAGACAGATTAATGTTTGCTTAGTAATTTTCTTGTCTTCACTGATTTTTTGCCTCCTTCTTTCTTTCTCTCTCTTTGTCGTTCATTAACCTTTGTTCCTGCCGATGGCCTTCCCTCTGTTCTCCTCCTTTGTCTCATCTTTCCAGACAAATTAACCAAACGCTTTATCTAATCATGACTCATTTGTTTGAATGAGTAGATTGTAATTAACATTTAAAATTGAGTTTGTATCGCGCTGCAAATATCAGATGTGCCACTTGCTGCTGGATGAGACGAAACTGTGACAAGAGAAACAGAGTGACAAGAGTGAAAAGAGAGAAAGGAAAAAAAAGAAAGAGATGCAGACAAACGGCCTGTGGGGAGGATCCATGACTCGATCAGTGAGTGGAGTGTTGAGAGAGAGGAAGGGAGAAGGGACAGATGGAAAGATGGCGCTCTCTGCCAAATCCTCTCATTTTCTCTGTCTGTCTAAATATTCATACCCATCCTCATCTTCTGCCTCCCATAGTTACAGCTCACCCTGTCATTGCTGCACTCATCCATCCACTCATTAAATATCCGTCCATCAATCATCCATCCAGCCAGCATCCCTCTTTTTCACAGTATCACTTAAAACAATCGAGCAGACAAACTTTCATACATACATCTATGGTAACATTTCTTATTTGTGCAGCCTCTGTATAGTGCATGTGTGCGTGCGTGCTGCAGTACCTGTGTGTAGGCCTGGTTGTATTGGCTGTAGTCAGTGGAGGTATCAGTGCTGTATGGAGCAGTGGTTGTAGCTGCCGCGCTGTGGGAGAAGGTGCCGGAGCCCTGGGAGACGACGGGAGCAACGGAGGTGCTGTACAGCCCAGAGCCGGCCTGTCCTCCCTGAGCTTTACTCCCCACTGAGCCTGAGCAGCACAGGAGAGAGTCACGGAGGAGGCACACAGAGTCAGATAACACTGTGGGTAATCACACTAACAAAGGCTCAAACATCACAAAAAACAAACAAAGGAAAACTCTAACAGAAACCCATCGGCTGTTGCCATTAACATTGGCTCTGCTTTTGCAAAAAAAAAAAACAAAATTGGTGTGGATTGCTCTTACAGCTGGATAAGAAAATGGGTTCACTTGTGTGATCGAGTGCTCACCTTGTAGAACCACCCCTGGCATCACACTGGCCAGGTTCAGGTAAGGATTGGAGGGCAGCCTGACTTCTTTAGGAGGATCGCCCAGCAGAGAGCTCTGACCACCGCTTGCCTAAAGAGTGAGAATGAGATTTAAACAGCATATTTTTCTGATCTACCACTTGCATCCTCACTCTTCACTGGGATCTGAATGACATCCGGGGTTGCAAACACACTGCCGTGGCCTGTGCTGCTAGCTATGCAGCTACAAAAGTGAAATTAGCCTCAAGCGCACCAACATATAAACCTCTACATCAAATTTTGAATGTTGCAAAAGACTGTGTCTAAGTGCTGAAGAGACTGAGTAAACCTGGAGGGATTTTACTCTCTGTTAATTACATTTTCCCTCCATTAAAGAGACTTGAGTGAAGTCTGGAGTCAGTTCCCTGAAGAACTTCAGTGCTGTGATTATCTCTGTACACTAAATTACGATGGACGAAGATGTGAGTATAGCAGGGTTTTTATTTAAACCTGGCTTAGACAAAGAGGTGCGCAGGAGCACACATGCAGACAGGTGTTCAGAGTGCAGAAACAGATACAGGTGGACAGGTGGTATAAACATGGAACAGTGAGGCAGACAGAAGGGTTCATACTGTAATCGTGAATAAAGGTAAGACAGAGGTGCATTATGGGAATGTCCAAAAGGAGGAGCCCTTGAGGAACTGAGGTTGTTTATACGTACATTCACTTAAATGTATGTTTGCGTGCTTTGAATGAGGTTTAAACCTCATGACATTAAATTAGTAATAAATATCTTTCCACCAGAGACACAAAGGGCACAGAGAGTAAAGAGTCGAGAGGGAAACAGACTGCAACAAACAGCCCTTTTTTATTATCCATGAATGTGTTTTTGTGTTCATTTTATTTAGTTTTTCTTTTCAATTGTTATCTACTGTAAAATTTCACACACAGCCACTGATTAAACGATTTCTTTGCTTTAACTTGGACCCCATTTACAGTTAGCATGCTCAGCATACAGTATTTCCTCCAAATCAGGCTCTATAAATTAGGGAATTTTAAGATCCAACTTGAGGAAGTTTTAAGTTTGGCAAACACATTGCTAAGTCCTCCTTTTATAGTGCAGAGAGTTAAAATGAGCCACAGTGAACAAAAAAAGTGTGTAACCTGAGCAGTCAACCCGGAATCATATAAATATCTGGTCAAGTCTTTATTTTACTTACAATATTATGCAACGACTACACTGCAAAATAATGCTCTTTCTTTATCACTTTATATTCTGAGCAAGCAGAAACCTCCGAGGCTGATAAATGAAGCCGAAAGAGTGAATCCCCTTTGAGTCTCATATTGAAATACCCCACAGCAGAAGTAAACATGTTTACAGTTTGGTGCGTTTCTGTCTCTGCAGTCTTCATTCCTGACAACTGAGGGAGACTTGTTATCTAACTTACTCATTGAAATTATGTTGAGGCTCAACCTTATTTATTTATATTTTTAGGATATGGCTATTTTGACTTATAACTGCTGCCAGCCTTCTCCTAGTTGTCAAACAGTCGTCAATATTTACCTCCCACAGCTCCTGACCCTCTAATCTAAATATGATCACTTTTGGTGAAAAAAACACAATGGCAGCAGCCATTATGCAAAGCTCCAGGCTTCAGAAAGGTTTTCCACACAC
>JAPZDY010000021.1:7219263-7229347 GCA_029783645.1 Ctenochaetus hawaiiensis
GCTTTTGTAAACAAGAAGCATCCTGTTGTCTTAACATTGAGTTATTCTGGGCTGTTTGAAAGACCTTTTTCCCAATGCTCTCAAAGCATATTAAGTAAAACTATTAAATTTTTATTTCATTATAGAGTCATCTTCCAATATTTTCTTAATTGTTTGCTCTATAAAGTATCAGAAAATTGATTCCCAAAGGCCAAAGTAATTTCTTCAAATTGCATGTTTTTTCCAGTTAATTTTAATGGAAAGTAATAAGCTTCTGCAACAGAAACTAAGGTATACTGGCTCAAAAAACTTTTACAAAAAAAAAGCACAAACATACTCAAATTATCCTGCAGCCAGAGTAGTGCAAGTAATGCAAGTTACAAAAAATCCGCTTTTCCATGTGAATAATGTGAAAGCATTTGATGTCAGAGGGTTGTTATTGCAATTGAGCTTAAAAAAATAATATCATATAATCACACTTACATGCAATCATATCAGACATTTTCACCATAAAAATGGACATATTACCAATCAGTGGGAAACCAGTGTATTTATACTCTCCCAGCCTGAACGCTGGTTCCCTGTTATCATCAGAGCTCAATCAAGTGGCCCTCCACTTCCTCCCTCCCTCCTCTCATCCATCTGCTGCTCCCTCCGGTCTGAAAAGAGAGTGGATGGATGGAGGAAACTGAGGAGGAAAATGGATGTATGTGTGGAGGAGTACGTCGATAGGCTATTAACATCAGCATACATTAAGCAAACTGTATGGAAAGGACGTGAACCACTCTACCTCTTGAGAGATGGATGGATGGACGGGGAGAGCAGGAGCAAGGAGGTGATGGAGGGTAAGTGAGGGAGGAAGAGGAGGAGGACTGAAAAGTGATGACGGAAAACCATCAGTGATTGATGAGTCTGATGGGGGATATAAGCCAGAAAAGACGAAAGGGAAAACAGACAAAAACTTGCTAATCGTTATTTTGTGTGCACACACAACAAATAAGACAGCATCAGAAGTGTGTAAATTGGGCAAAATACATTATATTTCAAATTGGATTCAAATTGGATTGTTTGCAAATGGTATGGAAGGTATCATCAACTATCTCAGTATGTGCTTGCCCGAGTAATGATGTGAAAACTGAGTGAGCCTCTTTCTACTCAAATTGTTCTCTCACTCACACTATACCAAATATTGGTATGTGAGCCTTGTATATGTCAGCTGTCATTTGGTTCCCTCTTTGTTGTGTTCATGTCTATGTGTATTGTTCAAAAATACAAATGAAGGCCTTTCTGTCAGTCTTACTCACACATGAAACACTAACTGGGGCACAGAGTGAACATGGGAAGTTCTTTGTGACGACAAATAAGCCTTGACATTATCAACATGGTGTGAGGAGTAAAATATGTCGAACACAGAACACATAACAAAAACCTGAAATCAATGGTGTCTAAATACTGAAGGACTGGCCCTAAAAATGGCTTAATTTTTTCTTGATCAACAGCAAACATTGTGTTTGAAAGGTTATGGTGTTATGAAAAAGTGTTAGAGTTTTTCAATTGGAGCTTCTTTAATGTTGCAGAAATCTTTTACCTTTTATTGTGATGAACAGCAGCTGCTCCCCCTTGTCCTCAGGGTATAAGTTCAGAAAAATCACAGAGTATTTAACTGAACAAATTTTCGCTTCATCTTGTAAATTATATATATATATGATACCCTTAATATATATCAAAAACAAACAGAAAGTCTTGTTACGTTTCATCTTTAGTTACAGAAAACGGTTTTCATGCTTTGGCCAACAGGTAGTGGGGTTAAAGTAATAGACTTCACTCACCAACAGCACCATAAGCTGCGTGGCATGATGCCTCCATCACAGCAGGTCATGATGGATGTGGCTAACATCTAAAATGAGCAGTGTATGTGTTAAACTGTGGCCTCTGGTGCAGCACTTAATTCTGTATCATTAACACCTGTGATCACTATGTATTTTATGGTTCATGTGATGGACATGACGGCAGCTGCACTCAGTCTCAGCAGAGTTAGGCTGAACTGACTGATGTAAACTTGTGTGCACTGGAGCTATATGTGGAGTTTTCCAGATTTTCCAGAGTGGTGATATGAGGCCACTGTCCACAGTGCTCTGTGTCAGTATGTGCTGCACACAGACATTTGCATGCGACGTACATGCAAAGTGAAAAGGGTTACTTGTTTCATAATGTGAATATATTAGACCATTATTCTTTGACAACATACATAATCAAACATCTCTGCCAAATGAGTCAAGCAACTTTAATTTTAGCATAATTAACAGCAGCTGACAACCCTTATTTTGTGCTTGTACAGTATGACAGCCTGCCAAAAAATCTCATTTAAGTTTTAAAGATAAAGAACCCTGAATGCAGAGGAGTTTTAAGGGGTGTGCAGTTAATAAAGCTGAAGATCAAATCACAAGACATCCTCATTGTTGTTCCTGTCTCATGTAGTGATGTTGGAGTTTATGCAGATGTGATTTACAGATGTTAGCAGATCTTGCATTTGAGTGCATCTAACCTATACAAGTAACTTGCAGCCTTTTCCACTCACAGGGCTGCCAAGAAATGCAAGTTGTAGACCCTGTATGCCACAAGAGAAAAACTATTTTTGTGGTAGAATGTGGAAGATGAGTTGGAGAGTCTTACAGCCTGAGGAAAGAAGCATTTTAGGTATTTCTGCACTGCAAGAAACCATAAAATATATTTGCTGATTTTAGATATTATCCTAATCCAACATCTGAAAATATAACTGGTAAAATAGCAGAACTATGTATTACAATTGAGAATGTTTCAACAAAGTCACCAAGGTCATGATGGGCGTTCAAACAAGTCTAAAGGTACTAACTGCTGTGCTAAATTTGAATAGCATCGTTACTCAAGGACAGCAGAAGTGTGAGGAGAAAACAATCAATATGTCAGTAATCACAGGTCTCAGTTTGGTAGATATTAGCCTCAACAATGGAAACTTTATTAACTGTGTACCAAATTTCCTTTACCAAATTTGTTTTGCACAGTGTGTGTGAGTGTGTGTGTGTGTGTATGTGTGTGCAAGGAATACGAGTGAGTGCAGAAACCAAAGATGCTCAGCTAGCTATCAGTGTGTCTGACAGCTCCTGACCTGAGTTGTGGTCCCCAGCCCAGAGATGCTGACTGAGTTACTGACGGTCGAACACTGTGCGGATCGCCCCTGTCAGTCTGCTTGTATATGTGTGTGTGTGTGTGTGTGTGGGTGTGTGCCTGTGTGTGTCTGTTGGACAGCATTTAAATGGCCACTTCAGCTGTCTGAGTGATGAGGTCACGACAGTCCTGTCAAAGCTGTCTGTGAGAAAAGGTGCATGACCCGTCACAGTGATAAGTTTAAAATGTAAAGATCTGTATGGAGAGAGCTGGATGAGACGAGCAGAGGGTGTGTTTGCGTGTGTGTGTTTTAAATTGAGTTAGGTTAAGTCTCCTGGAAAAAAATGTAAGTATAAAAGTAACGTGTGTGTGCGTGATTCAGAGGGTGAAAGTGTGATTTTTATGAAAATTGACTATTTAAAAGAGGAGGACTTAAGATAAAATCATCAAGAAATCATTAGTCTTTAGTTTGAATGGTGTCACATGTATCAATTCTACTAAACTGAAGTTAAAATTCACTTTTTTTAATATCTTTGTGTGCATCATTGCTCAATGAAACATAAACCCGTCTTAGAGTTCCTATTCAAATAAAACTGTGAGAACAATGCAAGTTTCACCAAAGGGGGGCAGCAACTGTGTCAAGCGTCTAGAGAGCACTTGGAAAGATTTTAATTAGCTGTGTGACAATCAGTGTCCATGATTGTGAGGAGCATGTTCTCCAGAGTAAATCACATTACATATTCAAAATCAAGATTTTTTTTTTTTTTGCTTTGGAATAAAACTGCCTCCATTTTCTGACAGCAAATTAAAGGCCATTACATGTTCCTCTTCTAGCCTCTTGGTTCATTGTTATAAAATTCTAAATTTTGAGGCTGTGTATCCATCCTTAATCAGTCTTTGTATCTATTAGTTCACCCACCTATATTTTGAGATTTGTTTTGCAGTGCTGTCTCCTTCAGTCAGTGGTGGAGGAAATATTTAAAGCCTTTTCTTGAAGTGCTAATACCACCGTCCAAGCATTTAGTTACTTGTAAAAGTATTGATGAAAAACATTATCTATTATTAGTATTTCAGTAAAATTAGTAAAATGCTCTCTAAAAAACATTAAAAATAGTTACTAGATGCATAAAAATGTTACCTGTACCTGGTATTTAATAATTCTTACATTAATGTAACAGCAGGGTTTTACTATTGTAGTTGGTTGGTATGGAGTATATTTTTAACATATTTTGTATTGCACTGCAACAAATATTTATTTTATAAAAATTGTTATTTTTATTGATAAAATATTTCTGATAATCATACAAACTGTTTTTGTGAATACTACTGTTCTGTTACCGTTTTTGACATTTCTTGTACTTGTGTGCAAAAATCTTAACTTAACAGTAACTACAGCTGTCAGACAAGAACTTCAATTTTTTCCTCTTCAATGTGGTGGAGAAAAAGCAGAAAAACTGAAATGATGGGCAAAAGTCTCAAATTTGTGCTTCAGTCCAGTTTTAAGTCTTTGTCTATGACTGCACATAAATACGGGCTTTCTCACCCTTCCTCCTCTCATTTTCACCTTAAGTACCTTTACATCACATTATACAGATGTCACTTTTTACCTAATGGTGTGAACTCTGTCTTCTGCTCTGTTTGTGCTGGATGTCATTGTTCGAACATGACATGGAGACCTTCTCGAGCCAGACAACAGTTACTGTGTCTGCTCAGTCTGCCATTAGTTTGCCCTGTGGCCTGTAAAGAGTGGAGGGTATTTCTTCCATTAACCTGTCTCCCTCCGTGCTCCCGTTCTGTAACATCCATCAATCCGTATGCTCCTCATTATCTCTATAAAACCTCTTTATCTTACTTCAGATTTACAGGCCAAATTTATTTTTTGTCTCCAAGTTGACATGAGTTTTTAACTTGCTCTCAGCCATCATTACTACATTTACAGCTGCAAACATGCCAACAGTCTTCTTACTGTGACTGACAGTCTGTCTCTTCACCATTTCACTTCAGCTCTCCATCTCTCCCCACCTCCCTCCATCTTTCTCTCTATTAGGCCTGACGCTGTCAGCCTTCTCCTCCCTCACTCCATCCTCTCTCTAATAAGCCTGGCATTCTCAGCACTGTCCTCCCTCCACCTCATCCCTCCTTACTGTCTCCATCCTGCCGTCCTTCCCTCTAATACAGTTGACATTCGTACTCTCTCCTCCCTCCATCTCTCCTGGCTGAGTCAAGCTAAAGTGCTGCCTGGAGGGCCCTTTTGTGGGTAGCAGAATTATAGCGCTCAGGGCCAAGGCCACAGGTTAAGTGCACTCTGAACAGAGGAAAAGTGACAAGGGCCGGAGTTCCACCCATGTGCACAGAGTAAGAAGAAGGTTTATGTAAGTCTGACTGCAGTTGAGGACAGTGAGACATTAGGTAATGATCTAAGACAAAAGAATATGTTGCAAATAAACCATATCAATCTTTACAAGCATATGGGGGAAAATGGAAAACTAGACAGACTGCACTGACCTCAGCTGGGTATGCATGTCCACTAAAACAGGACTAGTGCATAAGCAGTAACGCTTTTCATACACTTTTTATAGTTTCTTGCATTGAAATCAAGTGTATCCACAGTGGTATCACACTTGACTGACAAACCTGAACAGTGTCCGCATACAAAACATCAGCCGCTGTGCTTCAAATGAATGCAAACTTCTACAAAACCTTCTACAACAGCTCTGTCATGTGCAAATGTTTATTCATGTATAACTGTGTATTTTATATGAGGCTAAAATCTGTAAAAATAGCTGATGTGTTTAATTTAAATTACAAAAAATAAAAAGCCATTTGGAAATAACAGAAAATTTAACTGTTGCAGTGTTCAGCCATTTTAACCCCTTTAATTTATTATGAATACATTTTCTTTCCCTGACAGAAACAAGATAGCAGATTAAAGCAAGAATTTATTATGTACTAAAGTGCACAGAGATCGCTGGGGGAAAAAAATACTGAATTGTGATACCAGCCAAGATGTGGTCTGGTTTTTGACTTTTAGTATATTGCAATGTAATATTATATCACGATTACAACTTATATTGGAATTGTGAAACCCATATTAGTTATTTGATGCTAAAAAACAGGTATGTCATGTTATGATTGACAGCTAAACTTAACCCACAACTGAGTCTGGCGGCTGTATGGACTGGAGGTTGATACCAAGGCTCCATCCATTGATTACTACTGCATAGACACTGGCTGGAACTGATGTCACCAGTGTAAGAAGGCAGAACTCATATCGAGGCCATTTTGACTTCGTTTTTGTGCAGTGGAGGAAGTGAAGAACCATTGTACATCTATTTTACATCAAGGATATAAATCCTGTTCATTGGCACAGGGTTTCATAATCCCTGTGCTTTACTCTAGGGCATACATGCTGATATAAAGCAACACACACACATACACGCATACACACACACGCATACACACACACACTCACACACACAACTGTATGGTACATAAAAAACCCGAACCATAGGTCAAAGCCTGCTGGCTCTGCAACAGCGAAGCTCCATGAGCTAAACACCCACAAAGCATCATGGGAGCAGGATGATGTGGGTGTATTGATTTTTATGAGGGAGTGGGGCAGAGGGGTGGAGCTAAAACTGGAAATACACTAGATGACAGATGCCCATTGAGTGATGTCTTAGCGGGCATGTGGGGGTGGAGGGGACGTGACAAGGCAGGGCGGTGTTAGCTCAGCTGAAGTGAGCGAGTGAGAACAGGGCAGAGTGGGAGGGAGGGAGTTAAAGGGTGGGGCTGGTTTCACAGCAGCCACACCTCACCATGGAAACAGTTGCCCGGTGATGCTGCGAGATGACCCCTGAAGCAGCACCTCTCACCTGCTGTTGTTTGATAAATCCGTGTGTGAGGAGGGAGGGAACTGCTTCAACACGAGTGTGTGATGCTTGTTATGAAGAGCAGATCGTTCTGAGGCGTTTGAGTGACATTATCAATGAATAACAATTTCTCTACAGCTGCAGCTTCACTACGAGGCTCAGAGAAAATTGAAAAAAAACGAATTTGGGAGAATTTCTCTCAGACCTCTATTTCACAGCAGGGACGTGATAAATGAGCCGTAAAGTCTTGGATAGATAATTCTGCAGATGTGATTGTACGAGGTGTGAAAACTAAAATGCCCTGTCACTTTTTTTATGTGAGGCTGCGATTATACTCGCTATACTGCCTGTCAGATTTGGTGTCTCTGCTTTCAAAATGTTGTGAAATGGTAAGACATACTGACTTTCTGTACATTATACCTGTAATCCAAACAGCACACACATCATACGCACTGACCTGGCAGAAGACAGGTTTGTAGGTCTCAGAGAAGAGCTGGGTCAGTTCTTCAGAGTCACAGAGGTCCAGCGGCAGCCGGTTCACACACAGACACTTGGAGTGCAGGTTCTCCTCTTGGCTCAGCTGATTGACGTCCATCCACTGCACCATCAGCGAGCGATCACCCTGCGCAGTCATTCAATGTGACACTGAGTCAGGTTTTTTAAGACTCTGAACAGGCTTCACACTCCTGACTCCTGCACTACATAAGCATTCTGCATTTATTATCAATAAATTTATGCAAAATTGGATTTTCTCTCCATCATAAATTGGTCCTAGTGACTGTGAAAGCTGATTTAAAGCTTGTCAGCTGCTGAGCTGCACTTTCATCTACAGTCTTTTTCAATTCTATTTATTTATTTATTTGTTAATCCTTTACTTAGGCGGGACGGTTCTGTTCTTTCAGGGATTCCCAGTAAAGACGACAGCAGAAGCAGTTTACTGCCCAATTCGACCACAAATGCAATGTCAGACAACATCAGATGAAAAATGAAAACTGACTCTCGTTCACTGAAATTAGATTGACTTTTTGTTTAGCACTTCTTCTGGAGATGTTCTGACAGCATATATTTCTTCCCAATTCAGATGCAGTTAAGATCTAAAGTAGCAGTGTCCCGATAAATTATCGGAACATAGCATATTCATCTGCCCACTGACAACTGATCCAGCATTTTAGGCAGAATACGAGGCCAATGCTGCCTACTCACAGATACTGGTATCAGTATCAAATCAAACCTAATATCTTTCTGCAGATAATTTCTTTTTTCCATAATAAGACCAGTTTCTCTCAACTGTAACTGATGATTACAGGTTTCTGCCAAGTTTTGTACAAGTAAACAACACAATGTGAGGATGTCACAGAAGACAAAATGTGCAATTCTTCTTTCTACTCATTTTTGTGATTGAATCAAATCAGGCCATCTGGTAAAAGTTTTGTTTGGCATTTACATAAAACAATGTTATTCTAACCTGACTTGTGTTTGTAGTTCTAGTCTCAGTACAGTGTGTGTCTCAGTGTGTGTTTTTAAGTCAATTCAGAATTCAAGGTTCAGCCCAGGTTTGGCCCATCAAACTGAAGTGCATCCTGAAGGTTAAAAGGAGGAGACATCTTTCTGTGGTGTGGATCAATGTAGCAACAGCATCGATAATCAAACATGACAGGATCTTTTTAACAGCTGCTCTCACATACCAGCGGTCGGCCCAGCAGCTCAGAACGGGCCCGTGAAGCAGAGTCCTTCTTCATGTACTCAACGAACCCATATCCTTTGGAGTGGCCCGTCAGCTCGCTGTACACCAGGAAGGAGCGCTCGATGTTTCCATAAGCGCGTACCAGCTCCTCAAACTGCTGGGCGGTGAAGGTGTGGGGCAGGTTGGTGAGGCAGAGCAGGGAGTCGGTGGGCTGCAGGGTGACGTTGATCAGGCGTCCACGGACAGTGCTGTGATGGAGGGAGCGGATGGCATCCTGAGCCTGGTCCCCGTTCAGCAAAGTCACAAAGGCTGGAGGAGGGGACATTATGGAGACAGCGACGAGAGGAGAAGACAGACGCAGACATGAACAGACACAAAGAAAGAGATGACAGACAGACAGACAGAAATGGACGGGGACAGGTGAGAGACAAACACAAACATACATTCAAAGCAGACATTCAAAAACAGGCAGAAAGCAGTTTGTGGGGAATGCAAAATGGAGACGCACAGTCAAAAAACATGCAAAAAAACAAGTCACATGAAAAGCAAAGAAAAGAAATGACAGGCCGAATGTGGCAAAGTCACAAAAAACAGGCAGAAAGAAAAGATACAAATTTTGAGCACAAACAACCAAAAATCACAGACAGACAGTCATAAAGACAGACAGACAGATACACAGAGAGAAAGACAACACATTAGCCAGAAAGCCAATAGGGAGCCACTGTGTAGGGGGAATCCACTATGACACACACACACACACACACACTTCATGTCATTTAAAACAACAACCTGACTGGTGAATAAGACCACCGTGAAGCTAGCATCACGAAACTAAATTATACTGCTTTTTTTTTACTGTGATACATGAAGAGAAATCTTAGTCAGATTTTAGTGATAATGATTCAAGTGATTAGTTTTCTAATTTTACATTTTATATATTTATTATCAAAGAGCACCTCTCACTGCCTGAGTTTTAATTTTTTTGTCTCTTTTTTTGAATGAGATGATTAAATTCCTATTAATAAAACTGAAAATATCAGCTTTTTCACAGTAACAGTCCCATTTTATTTTTTTTCTGTTATGCAACTCAGGTTTTCACATTTCAAGAGGAAGTCAGTCTTTCCAGGGAGGTTAGTATTTGTTTTGTGGCTGACTGTTTTTATACTGTATTTAGAAGCCTGATGGCTTTCATATTTCAAGTTAAGCTACAATCCAGTCAGTGGAGCCTTAATAAGAATATTCAGTAGATCTCGTAGCAATAGCTTAATAAAAAAAAACACTGTGTTAAGACCAATTAACAAAACCACAGACACGTAAAAAAAAAATCTGTTTTAAGGCGAAGGGAGGAACAGTGAGAATGTATGGAATACTGGACGCCCATAAAGCCCTAAACAGCCTCGGATCA
>JAPZDY010000021.1:7231320-7242216 GCA_029783645.1 Ctenochaetus hawaiiensis
AGAGATTGACCGCTTTAACACATTTAAGAAAGCTAGTAACAGTAACAGAGTTTTGAAAATAAATTACAATAGAAATGCAATTGTGATCAGTTAAAGCTACAAAGAAAAAATACACAACTAAATTCCAGTCCCTTATTAAAATGCTGATGATTACAAAAGAGGTTACATCTGAATATATTCTTTTTTTGATTAAATGTTTTGTACGCAGAGTAGAACATTCAACGCGTTGCTTTGCAGCTTTTAGCAGTGCAGGAACGTCTAGAACATCTACAGGAAGTTCATGTTAACCACATTAAGTTACATTAAATACAGTTTTAAAACCCAATTTAAAAGTTTTTTATGACAAAAGTATTTAAAAAATCTGCAAAATGCAATAGGTTACATTATTTGTTGAAGTTTTGAAAAAGTTTAATTACTTATAACATTTTAAACTAGCAACTAGTAGTAATCTCTGACCTATTCAATCTGGAAAGCGTCCTTCTCCACATTGTGCATGTGATATATAAAAAACAACAGATTCAAAGGGATTTTTAAACCAAATACACACATTAAAAATATATAAAACAGAAATGAATCGCCACAAAACTCAGTAAGGAGAAACCGCCAGGACCTGTTACTGGTTCCTTGAACACACCGACTACATGCATATTGTACACAATGCTGAGAGGGCAGGTGCATTGAACCTATTTATCCAATAAGTCGAATGTAACTTCCAAGCAAAGACTACTTTATGACATGCTGTGAAAACAGCTCTGACCTCTTTCCAGAGAATCTTTGATTTAAACATAACAGCCAGCCATATACAGACGGAAAGGAAAAAGACTTCTTTACCTCCCTGAGTGACTTGTGTTGGAAGTACTGAGCAGACCCAGTGTGTCTGCTGCCACACCATCCAGGTCAGTGTAACAGTAAAAACTGCTTTGTGCAGCACCCAGATTTGACCATTTTAAACCAGCAGGCGTTGCTGAGAAAGAGCATGCATTTACTTGTAATCACAAATAGAAACTACAGCAGCTTCTGGCCCCCAAAGTGTCAAAAGACTAGCTGACTTCATTTGAATTGTAAACATGGAACCGTGCTACAATAGTAAAACCACACAAGGCCATCACAAACAAGCACACAAAACTTCTGTTTGGTACTGAGTCGTCTAAGGTCCAGTGTAACCATGGTGATGAAATTAAAACGCTTTGTGCTGAGCAACATCTCTCAAATTCAGTGTTCAAATTTTAAATGAGTTACATCATTTGTTGGTAAACTATCATGTAAATAGAAAGTGCATTACTGATTTGTGCTATGAAAGAATAGCACAAGGATGTCTAATCAAAGTGTGGCAGGTAAAGCGGTTTATGTTTTTCTGTTTGTTTTTCTTAGGAGAGACCCATTAAAGTACACCGTTAACGACGAAAGATGACCGTGCCTACGCCTGTCACAATTTTTACATAATCACCGGCATAACCATTAGAGTCATTTCCGTTCACCTGTATGAAAACAGATGGATAAAACTAACAGAAACATTATATTTCCATCATCTTTCTACATTGTTTGACACTGGTTGGAGTTTGACTAGCACTTCTTCAATGGCATTTTCTAACTATGCTTCCTTCTTTTGCTGCAGTTTAATGGCACCTGTTTGGAAAATGAGCACCTCCAACTCTTTATATGCAGGTTCTTACTGTCTAATATTTACATAATGATAGATTTAGATCATATACTAAAATAAAGTGTGAAATTGGGACATCGTGCCATCAAAATTAAATTATATGGGTGTAAAATGTGCTGTATGTGAACATTTTAATATATTTCTAGTGACTGAATACAAACACAAGGTAAACAATGCCGAAATTGTCCTCACTGATATGTTTTGTATTGGGATTGACCTCAATGTGCTACACTCTGTGCAACAGCTCATTTACAGCATTCACTCATGAAACTGCAAAAATGCATGTTCAATATGCTGTCTGTCAATATGTACATGATGGAATAACAAAAACCCCTATGAACAGCAAGACAGAGCAGAGAATATTGATGTAAGGAAATATGGAGATGATTTATACTCTATGGCTGCTTTTCCTGGTCGTTAATCATCACAGACACCTTCAGAATGATGCAGCGACAAAGAAACCACATGATGACAAGTTCCATGTCTGATGCAGAGTGTCCGACCCCACAGGAAATGAAATCTGAATATTGGACTTCAGGTTCCAGGCTCACGAATCACTCAGTGTTTGTTAAATTATTCAAATAAAAAACAATGACAGCTGGTGTCTCTGCCATTCATCAGAGGAGTCAACACAGCCAAGAAACATTAGAACGGTGAGTGATTTTTCGATGCTAAAAAATGCTGTTTCAATCACAAGCAGTGCAAACTGTGATGACCCAAAGCTGCTTACATCCATGCGGCTTCCAGTAAGAGACAGTCTGTTCAGCCCCTCCACAAGCTGAAGGCAAAAAGAGTTTCAAGACTTCAGCAGAATCCTCTTCAGTTACCACAAATACATATATATATTTTCTATAATTTTTTCAGGCCTTTTGCTTTTATTTGATAAGTTACAGCTGAAATCATCTGGATCCTGAGGCGAGTTTAACAGCAGCCATCATTAATGTTTTTAAAGGCATTGTAAAAAGCATATTAAAACAACTCTGGGAAGTATGTTGCTGGGTTAAAAAAAATACATTACAAGTATTATCAACATTTTTTTCAGTTTAAAGGCTATAAAGTGTGAGAAAATAGTGAAAGATGTTCATTACATTTTCCCAAAAAGATGTCTTCCCATTGATTGTTTGCTCTGACTAACAGTCCAAAACTCAAAGATATTCAAACCACATTGACACCCTCTCATAAAGGAGACGCTAGGAACAGACAATATTTGTAATTTTTCCTTGATAACTGATTCAATCAATAATCCCAATTGCTATCACTTTTTTAAAGAATAAATCATTAAAAATGTATATTATGTAACATTTCCATGATAAAATGTCTAAAAACAACTATGATACATATTTGTACATATGTTAGAGTTATACATATTTTGTTGAATTGTATACTTACACTACTACGTATGTTACCAACCATTTTCTAATTCAGAAATGTGTATTTGTTTTGTTGCTGAATTTATTTAAGACAATGGTGTATTTTGTTTTGTCACTTGTCACTAAGTTCTGATTAAACTGTCAGATAGTGAAGAAGAAAGTCTGCAAACGTGGCTAGATGTTACTTACATAAAACTTTAATACATTACTTCATTTGCAAACATTTCTGCCTAAATCAGGCACTTGGATTTTCATTTCCAATGGTGGCTGTTTAACAGTAAAATAAAGAGAGACCTCCAGCTGCAGAAATGACACAATGAGCATTTTAGCAGTAAAATGCAGGAAGAATCTATGATCAGTCTGGACAATGTCTCAGCATTGTCATCATGTGTACGTTCCCTGTAAACTCTGTTGCAGGCCATTAAATCAAAACGCACTTCACTGTGAAACATATGCCGAGCAGAGAGCAGATCTGGAGTCAGCTGTAAAAAATCTGCTGTAATGCCAGATGCCCCCGCTGACCTGTGTTCATTCTTTGGGTTAAAAACTACAATATAAAGACCACAAAGCAACAGTAAAAAACTGCTCCTCTGTATGTGCAAGCATCTATGACTGAGTGCACAATCAGATCTGGCAGGTGCAGGAGGTTTGGGTGGAAAACAGTGTCCAAAAAAGGTTGAAATGAGCAACAATTGAGACTTAAACTCCACAGGCGTCTTTGTTTTCACAGAGAACAATCAATGTAGGCAGATCTAATGCAAGGTCAGGATCAGGCTAACACATAGAAAATCTATCCCTACCTCTGTGTATCTGTGAGTCTTCAGCCTGCCTCGATCTCTCTTTTCCCCCACCTGCATCTGTATCTTTATTGATCTCTCTGTATTGTCTTTTTGCTTCTGTTCTTCCCACCACACTCCTCTCCGACTGCTGTATTTCTTTATATCTGTTGGCTTTATGCCTGTCTGTCCTTTTGGTCTCTTCTACTCTCCCAGTTTTTCTATCTCCATTTCCATGTGCCTCTGTCTGTCTTCAGATACCGCCTCCACCCAAATCAATTACCTCAAAGCCCATCTAATACTCTTACACACACACACTCACTCACACACAGTCACACACTGTGTAATGGATCTCTTACACTAAGCTGAGAGTCTAATCTGGTTTTAACCCGCTAAGTATGCTACCTAACATTAGGCATTACGGAGAGATGGAGAGAATATGGTTTGGGTTTTATGCTAAAGCTCTCTCTCTCTATCTATTGCCTGTAATGACACAGCGGGGGCTGACGTCAAATCGTGCTCAATACTTTCTCCAGCCGTGAGAGGGAGAGCTCTAAGACTCTTAAATAGCTCACAAAATAATCTTATAATTCACAGCCTGGCAATCACTGAGTGGGCTGCCAAGTGAACTTTGTCAAAAAAAGAAATTGAGAAAACATTTAAAAAAAAAAAATTGCACAAAAGCGCCAGCGTCTTAATTATGGGTCTCTGCTTGTGAACATGCCGATTTTCCCCCCATGTTTCTAGTGTGCGTGGGGGCACAGGGAAAGAAAAGAAATCATCCGCTAATATCACCTCCAAGGCTGCAATTCTGCTGCCACATTCCCTGTTGAAGGAGCTAATTAAAAACAGGGGAGTTACAAACGGCCCGGCGGACCCCTGAAACTCAAGGGGCCGGTCCTCATGCTGCGTGGAAGGTGGTACTTCTGTTTCATCTCAGCCCCGGAGCCCAGATGAAAGTCTCAGGTGGAGAAAGGAGGCTCATGGAAATAAACAACTCAGTAGGCTGACAGATGAATACGCTCCAGAATCTAAGTTCAATCTACATAAGTCATCTTCTTCTGATCCCTCTGCTGGAGGCCTCAGACAGGCAGGCTTGTAGGCAGAAAGGCAGACAGAAAGAGACAGCCATCCTGTTTTATGTTATCCCTCAACTTTACCTCTGGCACCACCATCAGTTTCACAAATGTGGTTTTGAGTGAAAAGTCCCAGCAACTTTTGGACAAACAACCACGAAATTTGGTGCACACATTAACAGTCCTAACTGTAGGAAAATTCAAAAGCTTAGTTTCTTTTCCTCTAACGCTAGCATCGAGGTAAAATGTGAAAAATGTCCAGTACTTTTGTTTATGACCTAACACCAGCAAGACTAATGATCTTCTAATCAGAGTCAGCTGTGCTAGCATGTTTACAGCATCACCCCGACGTCATATCAGAAGAGTTATGGTACTAAGTTCTCAACTTCTAACAGAGTTCACATCCAAGCTGTTAGTACAACTGGAAATCACATATGCGGTAAACATGGTTTAACCTTTGAAGGTAAAAATCTCAGCTGCTAGTTATTGTTATGTTAGTAATGTCATTTTGAGCATTTTCGCATGCTAACATTAGCATTTTGCTAAGACCACTACTAACAGGTCTTTCAACATCCACCGGTTTCAGTCAAATTGAATTTTTAACCATCTGAGGCAGTTTGATGTTCAAAAGTTAAAAAAATAGGTTGTAGACTAGAAAAGTTGGTTCCCAACTGGAACCAAAGAAGTTTTTCTTGGAAACCAATGTGGGGGTGTCATATTCTACAGGTCAACGTGCACTGTAGCACTTCCCCTGTTAATGATTTATCATTAATTAGAATTGTTTGATAGCATCAAGAGCCCAAGAATCCTGGCTGGAACCAGTTCAAGCACCAGAGCTAATTTGGAGGAAAAACATCCTCATTGTGAATAATCGAATCAGTTCTTTTTCTAAAATATCTTCAATTTGTTGAACATTTCTTTTGATATTCAGTAATAATAATAAGAAAAGCTAGTTCCGGTTATTGGATTTGTGGGTTGAAAATCAATCAGCCCCTGGTCTCTTAAAAGCTCTTCATAGTGTACATAACCTTGACCTGCAGCCAATTACTAATTTTAGTATTTTCTTCTCTGTGTCTGAGAGCTTCCACCTCGACAAAATGAGTCATTTTATCAGCATAATTCAAAATTATGATCCAAGGGCAAAATTACGGAACAATTTAAATGAGAAATTTCATCAACCAACATCCTCCAAGCTATCTATCATCTTTCTATCATACCTTTATCCCTTACAGGCCATCATGTGATAAATTGCAATTTTATCCATTTCACAGATCCCTCTTCTGTGCTTCAGGTGAAAAAGTTGCTTGAGTAGTGATGTCAAAGATTTCAATTTGCTTTAAAAAAGAAATGAAGATAAGAGGAAACCAAGGAGCGAAGGACGGTGTTTTGAAGTGACATCATCACCGCAATTTTGACCTAAAATTAGGATGGATTATTTGTGTTTGAGCCACCCGTTGAGAAGGACGAGCTCTCTAGGGATCTTGTTGCTTTTCTTGATCTGTCTCACTCTCTCACACACTGACACACACACACATGCACACAAAAACAATACACCCACATGAGAGAGCACTGAGTCTCCTCTGAATTACCCTAACAAAGCCCACAAGGATGTTCTCGACTGTGAAGTGCAAAGTGTTTAAATCCTCAGATCACAAGAAACATTGTCTTTGAAAGGATCACAGCTTTGTTCTGAAAGGCTATCCAAACATTTGGAATGACTGGAACACGCTTGTTACCAAAAAAGTAGAAACAAGGCAAGAACGGGAGACAGACATATGGCTCTCCTCAAACCAGTTGTGGTAAAACACCATTGGCAAGTGTTACGATTGGACCTCTTGGTTCTGTATAAACCCTCGTCCTCTATTTGGTGTCTTTTTATTCCTCCTCATCACTATCAGCTACAGAATCTTGAGTAAACACTTGAGATGAGCAGCGTCTCTCCTCTCTTTCTCCCTCCACTGGTCCTCTCATCCTTAGAGCTCTTTGTCTTCTAACACATCGGCCCTCCCACTCTCTCCTCTCTATCATCACCACCTACCTCTCAATTCACTCTCTCTGGTCTCTCAGTGTTTCCATCAAAATTCCCCCCACAGTCCTTCAGCCTGCAGCCACTTCCACGAAATTCCAGGGAAATTAGGGCTTAAATAATTGTTAGTTCAACAAGTTTAGGTTATTTTGAAATGTGCAGTTACTAAGTATAAATAGCTGTGCGATGTTTTTTCAAAAGAGGAGAATGTGGCACTTTAGACACATCAGTTAATCACCTACATTTTAATTTTGACAAACAGTTCAGTCTTTGGTCTTAATCAGGTCCATTTTGCTTTTTTCAGTGTCACTTTCCCATAAAAATGCAAACCTTTTGAAAATATATTCCCTGTCTGCACTCATTTAAGAGAGCAAGTAAAATTTTATTATCCATAGTGTTTAAAATGTGCAGAAAGATTCTCCCAATTTTTACTTTGTAAGATCATTTGTAAGCTATATTGTTCTCATGACTTCATGTCCTTAAAGCAACATAGCTGTCTCCTTGAAATCTTTTCCATTTATTTATAAAAAATCCCTTTAAACTTTGGCTAAATTAGACTGAAATTGGACTGAAATGCTCATCCAAGGTAGCATTACAAAAGGTAAAATGAAAGCTGTTCTTGAACTTCTTGGAGAACATGCAGGGTCTCATGTCTTTTAAAAGGAAGGATTTCATTTCCCAGCAGTCAGTATTACTTTAAGTGCTATCAACATTAAGTAATGGGAGTAACCTCTTAATTTTATCACTAGAGGTAGATAAAATTAAGATGATTAAATCTCCTTTATTTTTTGGCAAACAAATGCCTGCAGATAACTACTGAGGGGATTTAAATGCTGAAAAATATGATGGTTCCACGAAAACAATAAGAGCAAAACATAAAGACAGCTACAGGTTTTTTTGTTGTTGGTGGTGTTTTTTTTTTTACAGGTATATCAAGGCACCCCCCGCCAACCCCCAAAAAAAGCTATCACGTACAAAAATTTCAAAAAGCCCTCTTTATTTAGGCAATCCACTGTATAATCACATCATCATAGTTCTTATCTGCACACTTTTGCATCTATCAAAGCATTTATTTTTGGATTTGAGGAGTCAGAAATCTTTGTTTTTGTTGTAATAGAGATGTCAGATTTGATTACGTTGGAGCTGTGGAATATTTATATATCCATCTTTGCCAACTGTATCTTATACTTCTTACCCTCACATGTGCATATGAGCTTCTGAAATACAGAAATTGGAATTTATCATTTTTCTTATCAGCCATGAGGACAACGTAACTATCAGAATTCAATAATAAATGAAAAGGAGAACAGCACGGGGCCATGTCTAAATATAAATACTAATTGGGCACTTATACTTGTCCTTGACTCGATCTCAAAACTGCTACACCATGGACTTGTCTTGCACTTGACTGAAGTGGCCTCCACTTCATGCCTCTGTATTATAGGAGGAAAATAATCTTTTTCTGTACTGCGTGACCCTGGTGTCACGGAGGGGCCATGGACACAAAGGCAAAGACCCAAATACAGATATTAAAACAGTGCAGTTCAGTGATTATTCAAATAAAAAAAACATAAGGGCTTATTGGATTGTGAGGTCTCAGAGGTCAAAAATTAAGATCAATGCAAGGCAGTACAAAACAGGTCAACAAATCCTGTCAGGGCAGCAGGGGATCCAGAGTCCAAAAAACAACAAGTAACAGGAACCAAGGTCGGCAGAACAGAAACAGAAACTGAAGCAAACAAAGAACAAAGAAAGGGCACTGATGCACAAAGTCCAAGGTTGATTATTGAATGTTCTGCAGGTGTGGACGGCTCAAAGGACTGCAGGGCCTATGATCAATAGAAACAGGGCAGACGGCGAAGAAAAGGGCCATGTTCTACCCGCGTAAATGAAACCAAAAGTTTTCAAAGCTGACTCACCAAAAATGCTCCCGACATTCTCACCAACTGGTTGATTCTCAAAGGAACAGAAACTCTCAAACCTGATGACAGTGAAAAATTCTTCTTTACATACTTTCCTCGATGTAAAACCATCTTATAAAGCCTTATTGTACACTGTTATAGAAATATTAAGCTAACTTAGCTGTGCTTAAACCTAGACCGAGTTTAAGTTAACTGGGAATCTCAGAGTTTTTCTCAAAGACAAATTGTGGATGTTGCAAAGTTTTATATGTGAAATCACTTCTGAAACAAATAGCATTATAAAAGTAAGATGTTAGTATCTATAATCACTTGTGACAAAAAACCTGGGCAACACCAGTGGTGCAAGATCTCTGATTATTGTGTTTGTTCTTGCTGTTGGTAGTGACAGTAGCCATAACGAAACGCTACAGTGTATATATGAGGTTGGTAGGTGGTGTGTTTGGTGCATAAATGGACAGAGAGATGTAGAAATGAAGGGATGAAATGCATAAGAGGTAGTCTGAGTGGATCTAACACTCGGCATCTCTTTAACCAGCCGCCCACTCATCCGCCCACAGCAACATTGTTCACTGAGCCGCTCTGTCCCTCTTTGAAACATTTCACTCTAAAAATGGAAGATCCACAAACATAATTTCGTATTTATACAGTTTTTTAGTATACATATGGAAATTTGTAATTCCACTAGAAAAACAACCATGAAAGATGTAAAGAGTATTGCCTGCTGATTCTGGTTTGAATCTGAATTTTACAAATGAATGCAAATGTTCAAAATCAAGTACAGATACTCAAGCAACCTGCAGACAAAGAAAAAAGCTGGGATAGAGACTGATGTTTTTGAGAATTGGCTTCATGGGCCACCAAGTACTAATATTTGGTGGTCAGAGTATAAACTTAGGTAGAAACAACACAGAAAAGACAATAAAACACAACTGAACATGGCGTTTCTTAAAGCTCATTTATTCTTTCCTTACATATCAAAATAGATACGTATGTTTTAAAAGCTATAATCATCAATGCCCAAATACCTCCACGCATCTTTTTCGTTAGAATGGAAGTCATACGAATCCCCCCACTAGAGAGCGCCACTCATGGTCAAAAATTACCCCAAAGAAGAAGAGTAAAAAGTTTATAACAACAACAACAAATATGGCGATGATTAAGGTGATATTGATCATGTTTCTGTCGAGATATGCATGTAATGTCATAACAACTCGCACAATCTCAAAGAGTTCTGCCATTTCCCAAAGCACTCTTTTTCGTATTTGAACTATTGTCTTCACTGCCCAACACTGGCCCCCCACATTTTTCAGAGGTACTGCAACATTAGGTCCGTATCCACAAGCTTGCAGAAAAACATACAAATTAACACAGAGTATGAACAGAAGGTTCTGTCTGTATCCATATGGGTACCTAACCTGGAGCATAAAGGAGCATTTAACTGACGAATTTGTTAACTTAATTGGTAACTTTTGTTTGCCATTTTTATAAAATGTTGACTTAAAGGTGCAAAATAATCAGAATGAGCTGTTACATTGCGCTGGCAGAGTACGGGGTACTTTTTTAAAGAGCCTTCGTTTAGACAGGTTATCTTAATGAGACAATTTTATTCTCAGGAGAAGCCTCATAAAGCTTGGGAGCCACAGCGGGCCACCTACTTAGGATATTTAAACCACTGAGAAACTTTTTGCAGCCATTATGGAATGTTAATGTCAAACCATAAAAAGGTTTCTTGCCAGTTGCAAATACTTTCAGACAGTAAATACAGTGATAATGCATTTAAATTGTACATGTCATCTTCCCCCTGCTGGCCATTGTATCATCAATTCCTAGTCCACCATTGATCCTACCAGTAGATCGTCTCATCTCTCTCATTTTTCTCTCTGCTGTGCCCTCCCTCGGTCCATCTACCTTTTGACCATTAGTCACATAATCTGTCATTTTAAATCAATCCAAATCTTCATCCTCCATTCATCAATTCAGTTCCTTATCATTTTACCTCCACCTATTTGGCAGATGTTTCACCCTTTCCTCCCTTCTCTCCCTGCCTCCTGTCCTCATTCCAAGTA
>JAPZDY010000021.1:7255184-7266838 GCA_029783645.1 Ctenochaetus hawaiiensis
AAACGGCTTATGTCAAGATGTCTGTGTGTTTATCTTGCCAAACTGCTAAAATAAGTCTTTGAAATGAAACAAGTGGCACTTCACTGAAGAGGAAAAAGATGGAGATAGAAAAAGGGAGGGAGGGCGAATGAGTGCAGCATAAGAGAGAGACCAACAAAGACAGTGACAGTGAAGGCCAGCGGTAAAGGACCGACAGCACCGGAGAGAGTGATAAAGAGGTTATACAACTATTCAGAGGAGAATGTGGAGCTTTTGCTTGCATCATTATGCATTTTTTGGAAAAAAAATACTCTTTCTTGAACAACCTCTGATGTTCTTCTCGCTGGATTCTCAACCGGCGCGTCCAAACTCAACTCCAACACCACTGCAGCGGTTTAATTAGTAGAGTAGGTTGCTGCTGGTCCGATGAGGGCCTGTGTTTCATCAGAGTCTGAAACCCCATTAACCTTTTGGACATGCTGGTGCTTTGATAGCTCAGCTGTTTGCAGCTCCCTCTACTTTCTGAAAGCGTTATGTTTCAGGTGCTTGGCTGCCTGCACAGACTAAATTTAGGCCCTATGTAAGATTTCCCTGGAAAGGGACACACTCTGAAGGTAGGAGGTCGACTGTGTGTGTGTGTGTGCGTGGGTGTGTGTGTGTCTTTTTGTAATGCCAGAGTTATAAGGACCAAATGTACTCAGAAGATAAGCAGGATGAGAAAAACCCTTTAAAATTAGACACTCAATTTTATACAGAGCTAAGTTACAGATGGGATTTTGGTTAGAGATCGAAACTATAATTATTGTCTAAAATATGATTGGGTTAATTTATATATGTAGTGTTTAAGATTATATTTATTAAGGTTAAGGCAAGGATTGAATTTATGCAAAATGTATTTGTGTATGTTTCTATGACATATGAATTGATTCATCATCAGATTTCTTTGTTTTTACAACCACTTGAACTGAATCCATCGCTGACTCTGTGCTAGTATTTTACCGCTCAAATCCCCTGCAAATGGTTTGCTTGTATTATTATTAGAATTAGTAGTAGTAGTGGTCCTTCTTTTTGCCAACAAGTCTGTCTTGAAGTCTGCTCCACTGCAGACTCCAACCAGTCCAGCAAAGAGAATAATCCCCAAAACGTCAACTCTAAATGTAGTTTGATTCCCCAGTTAAAGGCAAGATATGGAAAACAAAACAAAACAAAACAAAACAAAAAGCCTCACACTTAAATAACCAAGTAATACCTTCAATAACTAATTACCTGGAGGTCTACAGAGCCTAATATCAAATATGTGTCATATGACACTCTCAATCCTTATGCAATCCTTCCCCTTAAAAAAAAAACATTAAATAGTGTACATAAGAAATACTAAATTTTGTAACTACACAACATGCTTCTTTCTTCTGTCAGTATTATGTGTTAAGCTGCCAGTTATAGGTACAACTAGCTCGAACTGACGCAGTCCTCTGCAGCAGAAACTCCTGTCAGTTATTTCCTGACTGTCATAGTTTTAACACTAGGCGTAACTTTAGGTTGAATTGCATTGGAGTTTGAGTTTGATTTTGATTGAATTTATTTAGTCAGTTTTGTTTTTTTTTAAGTTACTGGCAACCTAAGGTCCCAACGTCCCAGACTCTATTTGTACAACATGTTCGACTATTACAATGTTTCAGTCATGGCTCCGGCTCACTCCTTCCACACTGTTGATATCAGTACTCCACAACTTTCCATATAACTATTAATACAAATGTGTGATGACAGATATGACAAGGCTGTATTTCAGGGTTTAGTTTACAGGTTCATTTGAGCAAAGCTGCGTGTGTGTATGAGAGTGTGTGCTCTTTTACATTTATCTTTGAAAGGATCAGTAGCTTAGCCTGAGAAAGGGTTGAGGGTTAGATATGAAGTTGTGGTAGTTAAAGTTAGGGTTGGAAAATGCATCACGTTTGTGAGGGTCTTTACAAGTATCAGAGAACAGGCATGTGTGTTGTTGTGTGTCTGTTTGTGTGGTTGTGTGAGAGTTTTACCTGTGCCTTTGTTGCGGTCCACAAAGCAGTACTTGAGTTCATATTCTTTCAGAATTTCATGGACTTCCTGTTAAGGGACAGAAAGAGAGAGACATACAAAAGACTTCAGCTGAGAGATAAAAAAATCCAAATGTTATAAAACTTGTTTAGAAACTTTAAATATACAAGTACTACTATCATTTAACTAGTTTAGCATTTATTTTAATTCAGTCACTTTATCCCCATTGGAGACAAGAATATGAGATGCAATTACAAAAAAATCTAAAACTGTTTCTGTTGTGCACAAATGGAGCGTTCCACCTACATGTACATGTAGCAGCTTTAAGCTATGACTTCAGTTACAATTTTTCCAAGTTGCAGAAAGCATACGTTTCTTGTCTATGAGAACAGAGCTATCACTCCTCACTCCTCCTTCATTTGGCTCTCTGTAACTTTCTTCAGTTCCCAAAAATTAAATTTGATCTCTGGGTTGTTGCAGAACCAAGGTTCATGTCCATGGTAGAATCACAAATGGAAACATACCAGTTGTCAGAAAATGTATTTAACTCCTGTGCTGATAAAGATCAAGCAATGGAGCTTGACATACTAACATAAGTTGATAATAGCACCTACTGCATACACATCACAGTGCAGCACTCCACTAATTGCTGTCATTAATGCATATTCATAAAGTCTCTATAACTTAAATATGATCAATCTTATAAAATTGAATTTTTGTTCAATCCTCTTATGAAACCCTATTTTTTGACACTTAAGCAAACTCTTTTCTTCACTATAACTCTTTGATGGCACATTTCCCTAATTGCAGTAATTTGTCTCTAACGGGAAATTATGTTTTTTTGTTTTTTTTTTTAAAAAAGGAAATTTTAAAGATGAAAAGCTTTTGCTCTCCTGCCAGGTTTATAATCATAGCAGCTCACCACACTGCACTCAAATCTATCACACACACACACACACACACTATCTTGTTTTTTTACCTTTGTGTGAACCCTCAAGCAACATAATGCATACTTTGAACCTTCACTCTGACCTTAACCATCACGACTAAATGCCCAACTGTCACCGGAACAACGCAGTCTTAACCTTGAAGCAGCCCTTTGTGCAGAGCCTCCAAAATGTCCTAGCTTCCAAAAAATGATCGTGTGTATTGGTTAAAAACTTGTTTCAGGCCTCAAAACACACACACACACAAGACACACAGAGACACGCATGCACGCACACAAACACACAAAATGCTGCATATCAAAGTAATTAATCTGAAATTTATCTTTTAAAGTGGACTGTAGTCCTCTCTCCTGAAGAAGTGTTTTCTATTATCTCTTCAGTGACAGGATATGATGAAGTGAGACAGGAGAGGGAGCACAGAGAGAGAGATGCGATAGCACAGCAAGAAACCCTCTGAGTGTGTTATGAACTCCTCTGCACGCTGCTAGCTCTCTGTTAGCCTTGGTATCCTCCTGATGGTTTCACTGTAACGTCACCACACGCTCTCCACTGCTCAGAGTGAAAGTGACAGCACAAACTGTTCAAAGCTTGACAACAAGTGTTTTATTTTAAATATGCACCTGTGATATGAGCAGCCTTGTGGATCCAGTCACAGTCAAACCTGTCAAAGAGCGCAATAGTTCCAATCGAGCAGCAACACAGTGTAGGCAGCGTGACTGAACAGTGAGCGTCCAAACAACAACACAGAAAAACCCCACAGTATTAAGATATTCTGCAAGTCATGAGCTACATTTGCAATAGAAAGGTCACTCCAGCATAAAACAATTATTGTTAAGTGCCACCAGAGACAAGATGTAATGGAAAGTCTGCAGTATAATGCACATCAGGCAGGACTTTCAAACGGTTATGTTCTCAGATGCAGACAAACTGAATTCACCATGATCAAGTGGGAATGATGTCGAGACATTTTCTGTCCTTACTTTGTCTTTTCTATTTCATCCAACCATTGTCTCATTTTGTTCCCGTCCTTTTTTACCAGCAATGACAGCAAGTTGTGAATCTGAGTGTGTTGTCGTGACAAAATGTGCACTGGAGAAACCTTTTTTTTGCAGAAACTACCTCTGAAGTGGTTTGAAGTACTCTGCAAAGTGTTTTTATGTCCACCTGTGGACAGAATTTGTCAAAAGCGAAAGCCTCACGACTCTGCAAGATGCACTCATGAAATGGCACAGGTGTGTGTAGTTTAGACCAAATAAAATGCGTGTATGATGCAGTGGAACACATGACATGAGACATGAAGTTATGTGAAACAGGTAAACTATGCAAGATTTGTTCAATCTCAAACCTTCTTCACATGCAAGTATTGACAGGTTCATTTTTTTGTTGAAATGTTCCATTGTTTGATGCAATGACTGTGCATTTAACATGATGGTGATGCATATAGAATTTATATTTTTATATATATAGAAGTTTGTTACTTGCAAGATATAAATGATCAATCACTTGGCACAAGCATCATCACCGATGACACTGTATCCATGGTGGATTTGCGGTGGGTTTTTTTCTTAATCACCAGAACACACAAAGACTTTTTTAATAAACTGCAGACATTTAGTGAAGGAAACATCCATTTATTTTAAGGACGATACTGAGCAAATACTGACCATGAGCTTACCATGTAGATGGACTTTAATTGTTCTCAAAGGGAACAACATTGTGGATCTTGTTGGGGGTTTTTTGTTTTGTATATATTTTGTATATATATATATAAATATTTATATATATAAATAGATATATATATATATTTGTATATAAATATATATATATCTGTTTGTCTTTGGATAGATTTTGTAAACACAAAATGGCATCACAATCATAAAAGATACAATCACAAAACTGGAGGACGGATGTGGTCCTTCTTTAGACTGCTGAGTACACATCGGCATCAACATGTTAATGGTGTCGTGGCCGGTCTGATCCAATCACAATGGTCTTTTCCTATTAAGGCTTTTAAAATACAGTAAAAAAAAACTAAATTTGCATTTTCAAGAGCTGTTTTCAATACATAGGCTTTAATAACAGGTCCTGAATGAGAAAAAAATGACAAAAGAAGTGGAAACAGTCTATTCAGACCTGATTGGTATGTGGGAGGATGTGACTGTTTTGTTTTGTTATCTAAAATCCTGTGCTTTTATTCACTGGGAGCCAATGCAAGCGATGCTTTATGCTTCCACTCATAGATGAAAACAAAGAAAATGCTCTTTGCTTTATAATGCAGCCACTTTCGGTGGTACGATGATCAACTCTTACGGAGAGTGAAAGCAGGATTGACATTTCCGAGAGGTTGTCCGAAGTGGACGGAAACATTTTTTAATTTTAATTTAATTAACCTAGAAAATTAAGAAAAAAAAATCTACCTCAATTAGTTATATAACAAGTGAATTGATGAGCCTTTGTAATATTAACATTTTTCTCTTTTCCTATCTCTCTAACCACCATCCAGCCCACTCATGTACACCGTGAACAGGCACGGTGCTTATCAGCGAAGGCCACGCAAGGCAGCCCACACAGAGGGTCAGCTCGCTCACTTGCTCGCCCTTAAAATCAGAGCAGAGCGAGCTGTGATCGCTGAGGGCGAGAGAGAGAGAGAGAGAGAGAGAGAGAACTGAGTCGTTTTGTTTTGAATATTTACACCGCATCTATCTGTTTCTTGATCCTGCTGAAAAAGAGGAAGGAAAAAGGAGTCTGAGGGGAGAACAGAGAGAAAGCACCTGAAACCAAACATTAAAAAAAAAACAATCTTCATTTGATGACATCATTTGTCTGCAACTGAGTCCTTATCGTTTTCTCTGAAAAATCTGCCTGTGCAGAAAGAAAATGTCAGCCAGTTTCCAACAGACACCAGTTTCTTTGAGGAACTAAAATCAAAACAAAAACTGGATCTTTTTCTCAAACAAGTTCATTTAATTAGTTGAAATGCTCACTGCTCTCAGGAGATTTTTACCTGGTAAACAAGACATCGCTGCTTCTGATAATTCAATCACTGTTAAAAAACAATTCAAAAGTTTGTTCTTTTTTTCCTCAACTAAACAAAGTTTAAGGGCTTTTCTAGACATTTTAATGCCAACCCACACTAGTGTCATTATAATAGAGAGCTGTAGGCAATTTAACAGGACAAACAACAATGAGATTAAATAGGATTTAACAACTGAGATCAAAGCATGTCTGGACAATTTTTGAGGATTTAAGCAGAGTGATATAAACATTGCCAACCAAAGCCCCCTTTCTTCTTTTACATTAGCTTATCCTGCAGTTTCAGCGCCATGTTTCTATTCTCTTAATGTACTCTGACTGTGCTGTTTCTGGCTACGAGGCATTTTTCAGTGGCTATAAGCTGAAACAAGCAACAAACCAGGAATTTTCTTTAAGATTTCTAAGAAACTTCACAGCTGTACATACATGCAGCCCGGCTTTTTTTTTCATCGCAGACACTGACGCAGCAGACTACTTGGTGACACTCAGACGAGGTTGAGTCATGCCACTCTGTATCATTCTCTCTCTGGTGGTGTTTTGTCGCTCGTCGCTGTGTGATTCTGCGCTCAAATCGAGCTGAAAGTTCGTTTCTCTCAGCACTGGCACGTTAAAAGACATTTACAGACTATTTTTAGGAGTCCAAACAGAAAACTGCTTCTCCTTCTCAGCCACACAATTTACCAGTTGAGCACACCATGCTGCACTCTTTTATTGTACTCCAGCTCGTTTCACCCTGTTTGCCTTTACATTCCATGTTTAAATGATTTTTTACTTTCACTACATCTCATTACTCTGTTCTACGCTGTTTCACTTCATTCCATTAAGATTACCACTTCACTATTTCAACAGCCCTCCAATTAACCCTACAGTAATAACTAAGTGATGCTCAAAAGTGTTTCAAAACAGCTACTGCTCTCTGCATAAAGACAAACCTCTAAAGCTGAATGTATAGCAAACCCTCACACTCTAAACTAAACCCAGAACCTACACGAATACAAGAGTTAGGAGTCTTTAACATCATTACACATTTTTAAAGACAGCTGTCTTGTTCCCTTGCAGCTCTTAATGTCCGACATCAGTTATATGGAGGACCTGGGCAGTGTGTGTGTGTGTGTGTATGTGGGCAGAAACAGCAGGACAAGCTACTGCTGTGTTTTCAATTCAACACTGTTCTACAGTATGTTCTTCAATGTCAGACTGTTCTACAACATATCTAGTTATGTCATTCTGTTCCACGCTGTCTGCTCCCCCTGCATGTTTGAACGCTCTAAGAGGCTGACATTTTTCAGAGAGCCCAGTCCGTACCTCACCACCAGCCTTCAAGCCCAGGGCCGATTTCTGTGTGTGTGCATGTGTGGGTGCACACATACACACACATGCACACACACACACATGGTTTAGTATTAAAGCAAAGGGCCCTGAGAGGATGGGCCTGATAAGGAACATGATAGCAGCCTGGTCTGACACCTGAGAGGACTAAACAGAGCTCATATGCATAGTGTAGTTTTGTGAAGGAACATGAAGTCACTAACACCACCCATATCAGCTCATCATCAGCTTCACACACATCCTCATAAAGAGGCCACTGACCAGCGGCTGCAGTGCAAACCTAAACACACCAGCTGAGCCTTCAGCTGTCTTACATTTTCTCATTTTGAGCTACTGATAGCAGCATTCACATTTTTTAAGCTGATTCAAGCTTCTGTTTCAACATTTATCGTCATTACTATGCTGTTTCATGATACACAAGGCATACTTTTATCAACTTGTATATTATATATATACATAGATATAGACAGACTGGATTAAAGTTAAGGATGCTATACTTAATGTCTTTGTTGCTCTCTGTAGAGAGACAGCTGTTACGGGTAAGCACAGGTCACACACCAAAATCTCACAAAGACTTTGTGTGACCTAGTTCAATAAACAATATAAGCTGATCTAACCAGTCAAAAACTTCTTTTGTTGGTGAACATAGCGTCATTCAGGTTTGCAGGCCCTCTCATTCACTCCAAACTGCAAATGAATGATGTTACCACCAGTTACGTCACTGCAAGGCAGGAAATCTAAATCCAAACTGTTCTCCTATGACGGAACAAGTGACCAAACTCAGTTCAAGCATCGTTATCCTATTCTGTCTTTAGAAATCAACTACAAACTGCCTCTTTGAGAGGATTTACTCATCTACGCACTTTCCCCTCAATCTCTCTTACTTCTCTCTCTCTCTTTCTCTGTCATCTGCGATGCAACAATAATCATCCGTTAGCCTTAAAGGACTCCAGGAGGTTTCCCTTCGGATTACTGAAGTTTGGATTGTACCTTATCTGTGCGTCGCTTTGGACAAGAGCATCTGCTGAATTAATAAATGTAAAGTCAGTGTAATCCAACTTTCTTTGGTGGGGCTCATAAAATTATACAAGAATGAAAGAAAAATCTTTGCAGCCCGAGGAAGCAGTTCAAACCAAATACTACATGGAATTATTACACTGGAATCCACTTTTTGTTCTGCATAATGCAGAGCGAGCAAGAAAGGTGAATTGAGTGAAACCCCATTCAAACCAAACTGCATTTGTCATCGTCCTCAACTGTGACAAAAGTGTTTGAGATTTAAGAGCTGATGTCTTTTTCTTCCTCTTGGAAACAAAAACACATCAGCAACAACAAGATCCAAATCGAAACAGGGAATACACACATTGCTGCATCCAAGATACACTGCCGTTGTGTTTCATAGCATTGGCACAGCTCAGTGTCCCTGAAAAGCAGCAATTTTATCACATCTGCGTCTGCAAAGGGCGACAAGTGACACGTCTATTCTCTGACAGCAGTTTGTGTAAACGGCCAAAGAGGCCTTCATTCAAACATCCATTTAGCACAGTACACTGTTACCAAAGTCCCAGGATGTGAAATCAGTCAAAAAACTTACCACTGCAGATTAGCGTCACAAGTGTTGGATTACTGTAATTTTAACGCAATGGCAAATCTCATCCCTGTGTTTGCAGTGATTTAACTTTTATTTCCAGCTTCCTGCAATGGTTGAAGAGCAAACCGACTGAAAAAGGCCTTTCAGACGCTTTGTGTGTCGTTTTGACCTTTCCATCTGTCATCTCACACTCTCTGCCAGTTTAGGCATCTCTAATTCCCCTGTTGCACTTTGTTAAGTCGCTCTGCCGTGATTCATATTCTATATAAAGTTCAGTGTGCAAGGTAATATAGATGTATGTGAGACACACAAACTAGAAGGAGTTTTTTTCTTTTCAACAAGGAAAGAAGAAGGAAAGTAGAGAAAAAAGTGTGTTTACACAGACACCTGCTCATTCACTGCACAAACACATGAAAACACACAAACACACACACACACACACAGTCATTTTGTACCGCAGCAATAAATGAGATGACTTGCAAACACAAACAGGACCATTGGGGGAAAGTGAAACACTGGACTATCATTTCAGTTCTGTGGGAGCGTGTGTGTCTGTGAGAGGAAGAGGAATGGAGGGAGAGGGGGATTAGGGGACAGACACACTCGGCATGGCCTCCTTACCGGCAGTAACTGTGTCCTTGACCTACTGATGGAGTGATATATGCTACATAGAGAGAGAACAGAGGATGAAGCCAAGGTCTGGCAGCAGGCTGAATGCTGCTCCCACAGTTCACACTTCTTCATGCTTTCAAGGATCAGAGCCACAATAACTCAGGTTCTACAACAATAATAATAACGATTATAACACGACAGCTGACCATTATTATTCACATTTATAAAGAAGTAAACCTTGTGTAACACTCACATTTTATGATTTTATGATCCTGTACTCTAATGAGCAGGGTTATCTGCTGTTTTCTGTCAGGAAGGTGCAACAAAATCAGTAATCTCTATTTAAAACATCTGGATTTTGACAGTTGATTTTAATGCATTAATATTAACTAGATTTCTACTTCTGGAGTGTTAAGAAAATTGAGGAATCTCTGGAGTTTTTTTCTGCAAATCATTTTTCCACTGACTCCACACTTTGATGGAAACATCAAATGTTGTCAAAAACTTGCATAACATACATATTCATTGAAAATTTCCACAATGAATCCCTACTAGAGAACACCGCAACCATATTTGGTCTGAGCCCAGCATGTGTGTGTGTGTGAAAGAGTGTGTGTGTGTGTGTGTGACAGGTGGCTCAAACCATGCACGGCACAGATCACTGGCCTATCAAATGGCTGCCAGGAGAGCTTCTTAGAAAATGTGCACACATATTGAGAGCAGACAGGCATAAATACTCATGACTGCAGACATTTTGTTTTGTTTCTTTCTTTTCTTTCTTTCTCAAACACATTCAGTGAGATTTTTACGTGTGCAGTTTCGATGATATCGATGTCAGCTAAACAAGTTTTCTTTGATTCATCTCTTTTCTTTTTCTCTTCCTCTTCATCCCCATTTTCCTCCCTGCCTCCCCTTAAACACCTCCCTCTCTTCTCTCTCATTTGTATCCTCCTGCTTTCTTCTGTCTTTGCTTTTTATCATTGCTGGACTAAACAATGGCTGTCTGGTTAAATTTTCATGCTGACCTCCTGTTACCACTCCCCCTCTCTGACCTTTTTTTCATGTGGAAATGAGTTTCATATCATTAGAGATTTTCTATCACTGCATCTTAATTTATCCCTTTCCTCTCTCTTTTCATCTTTCGCTTGTCTTCCTCAGATGTTTTGTTCATTTTTCAGTAGCGTGGAGACAGCTGATGCAGGGAAAAAAAGCACAGCAGGAGCAGATAGTCCAACTCCAAATCAACCTCAGCAGTCACAGGCACATGGTCCAAGAGGGGCTCAATGCACCAACTGCTGGACTCTTCATTCGCCAATGTGCTACAAAAACAGCTAAGAACTTACTGAAACGCTTGCACACAAACCCACAGTGCAACACTGAGTGGTTCACTGAAATGGTTTACATGTGTTCAGACTACATGTTTCTAATCTACCTGTTACTGACTGTAGAAGAATCTACATGAATAATTTTTGAAATAAACTTAGCACGTACAGAAAAAAGTGGAGCTGGGTCGTCACAGTTTTCACAGAAAAGTGTGTTGACAGTGTGAACAGCAACAACAAAAGTCTTATAGAAATTATATTCTGGGACCAGGTTTTAAAGGTTTGCATTTTCAGGCTGCAAATTGCTGTTGTCATGTGAATTACAGGAAATCTTGATAAAGTTCACCATTTCATAAAAAATACCGTTGTTGTGTAAATTGACTTTAAGTATCTTCCATGTAGCATGAATTGGGACAGTATGCAAAATACTCTATAAAATACACTTTGGTACTGAATACAGACCACTGAAATGTAAACTATATCCATTATACTATTAAAAATAAGATATCAGATGCAATTTTCTTTAATTGTTAAGTTATTTTTCAATGAAGTTTGGCCTTAGCATCCATGCCAACATTCATGCGTTTCATTCTGAATCCATGTTTTGAAGCCTAAAGTTCATCACACCAGTTGCTTGCATCTTAATCAGCTACAAGAATCAAAAAATGCTAATTTTAGGGGGGAAAGCAACACGCAGTCATCACTACATGTGATGTGTTTGTGTGATCGAGTGAATCAAACAGCACTGGTCTTAAAATAGACGCTTTTATGCCTTAATAACTCCTCGATAGAACAATAATATTCAAAATC
>JAPZDY010000021.1:7268519-7283610 GCA_029783645.1 Ctenochaetus hawaiiensis
TGACAAATTAAGTGCAACTAAAATAAAAGCAGCCTTACATAAATAAACATAAGTACATGATGTTTCTAGTTATTTGATTCAAGTTATCAAACCATCCAGACTCCAGATATTTTCTGCCAAAAGTCATCCAGTATGCTTGAAGAGGCACTTTTGGCTCTTTCCAAGGCATTTTGGGTACAAATATTTTCTTCTCATACTCCAGATCCTGTTGTTTCCCATGAGCAGGACAAAAGTCCTGAAGCGATTTATACTATAAACTACAGACTCCAGGGAGGATGATGGGTTTATGCCGTTAGCTAACTTACTGACTGACTTACTGACTGACTGACTGACTGACTGTCTGTCTGTCTGTCTGTCTTTCTTCAAGCATCTCATAAGAGAAATTGAAATTCATCATACAGAGCCATGAGCAGTTGTTATATGGAATCATCTCTTGCTGAATTTATTGTGTCCTTTTTTGGTTAAAGAAGTGAAACTCTTCCTGTCTCACTCTTGTCCCACCTTTAACTTTGTGATTAATGATCTCAGGTGTTTCTAATTTGACAGTACCTGCATTTCTGTCACTTTTCTCCAATTGCTCAAAGTCACTGGGCCTCATTTCATTTCCAATCAGTCACATTGTGCACCGTCACTTTCAAATTCTCACATTTTTAAGATTTTATTTCACTTCATTGATGCCAACGAAATAAAAATGCATTTCAATGCGGTGCGGCTGCAGTATAATGAGAACCAGCAAGATCATGAACCTGTTCACCTGCTGCATCCACCTTAACACACTAAAACACACACACACACACACACACACACACACACAATGACAACAACAGCAGTGACTGAGAACGACAGGCTTGCAAGGTGCAAACAGAGTTTACTGAGACTGAGAATATTTTCTTAATGGAAGTTAAATTTGCTTTTTTGAATGAAGCCGTGTGATGGAGATTCAACCAAGAAGGTCACCTCACCTCAGCACTCCACACACACACACACACACTTTCTCTTAAGCCTTTTATCCAAGTAGTCTACACCACATTCTTCCTGTACTTGTCCATTCGATGCATTTCACTCTTACGAGGTTCCTCCTAAACCTTTTATCCAGTCAGCGAGATTCCAGTTTCCTCTGAAACCATTTGACCAATCACAGCTTTCCAGTATGCAGTTGTCATCATTGTCTCAAAATAACTTTCATGAGCATCATTATCAAAATGACCTTATTATTCCAATGATCTTGCAGCAAGTTTCAGTGGAAGAGTGATGATATGAACATGCACCTTATTTATAACCTGATATAGCAGTCAGTCAAACAGGTTTGTTTTCACTGGCTTCTGGAGATCTGAAACCAAACATCTGCAAAACTTTGAGGTGACTAATTCCACAGTAAACAGCTGAATCACAACAACATGTGTGCACGCATGCAGGCGTGTAAGTGATGAAGGTGATGAAGGCAGCACACTGTCGGGGGGGCAGATTTCATGAACATCTGCTACTGACACACACACACAAACACACACACACACACACACACACACACACACACACACGTATACTCACATCCCAGCATGTAAAGCAAGAGGAGGAAGTGGGTGGAAAGAAAACAGCTCAAGCACACGCTGCTTTGTGACATTTACATGTATTTGTGCTTACCTGTACATATGCAAACACAACTGCACACACTCGCACGCATTCTGTCTGGGGTTCAGGAAGAAACATAAACATGTGCACACACACACATCTCGCAGAAGTTTTGTTTGTTTTTGAGAAACTCTGAATAATTCAAGGACTTCGAAGTCCTTGGAAACTAACCTCCACACACACACGCATTTATTTCACCCTCCAGTGTCTCTGCAAATATGTTTTTTTACACTACGTGCTTGGATTTAATTAAACATTAAACATTACTTTTATTCTTCTAGAAATTTCAAGTGGAGTCCGGGGTGCACAGGAGGGGTGGGGGCAAAGTGCTTGCTCAGTGCTTGGTCTAAACTCCAACTGGGGCTTCTTCCAACTTTATTATTGGTGTGCAGGAAATTTTTTAATGTTTCAGTTTTCAAAAGTCAATTTTCCAAAGTTAAATCTTTTTACTGGTCTTGAGAAGTGCTACTCCTCGTGAAAAAGTTATATGAAGTCTTTTGTGGCTCCAAAGGGAGCATGAAGTCTGATAAATTACTCCAGTGCTGTAATTTTTATCATTCATTCATTAGTTGTGTCTGAGGTTGTTTGAAAAAGAGAAAATTCATACAGTGTAAAGAACTGAGCTTTGCAGAACACTCCACATCTCTATTAAAAGGCTAACAGCTCGTCTATGGTCATTTTAGCTGCTATTAGCTTGTCAAACCAAACTATCGGCATTTAGCTTGCATTATGGGTGATGTAGGCAACAGAATTTGAGATGTGGAAAGGTGAAGGAATCTCTGGTTTTGCTTCATCAGTTCTGACTCTTTATTTAAACCATCCATGCTTTCAGTATTGTTTGAAGAATGACGGCTGAACTAAAACTTTTCTGTTGATGAAGCACTGTTGCCAAGTTGGTATCTGTACTCCACAAAACATCATTTGTACAGGAGAAGAAGCAATATGTAACATCACTCTGCTGCCATGCATGGACTGTGTTTATGTAGTTTACCAAAACCAATGGATCACATTCTGAATTACAACAATATCCCATTTCAGATTTCATAAACATACTGCAACCATCAAATTTTAAGCCTATCGACTATATCCAATGTGTCAGCACACATATGAGCATTTTATATTTTCTTCCGCTTGTCTCACTTACAGAGTGTAACTACAGTTTTGAACATTAATCACACTTCTACATAAAGCTGCTGCGTTTGTGCCTTCCCAGCCAACAAAGGCCCATCACTGATCACAATTGAATCTTTGAGTTTTTAGTCATATAGGATAAGCGTTTCAAACGTGTTTTGATGCATTAAGTGGATTCAGTGATGGATTTTTTATTCACTGAAATGCTACTAAGAGGTTTTTAGTAAACTCTGTTGATTTGATAAAATGCTGTAGGATAAGAGCCATTAACGGCTAATGTTTGAGAGGAAAAATCAAAGTCTTGTATCCTGATCATGCTGTCGGCCAAATGCATCTGCAACTCTCTTTCTATTCACTTTTTATTGTGTCATCCCTCTTTCCTCTCCTCTCCTCAAAACTCTCCTGTCTCCCCGTCTCTCCTCTTCTCGCTGCACTCCTCTCTCCGTTATTCCCTTCCCCCCACTCCTCTCTGAGATTAGGACTGTCAGCGGGGCCATATATCTGGCACAGCGCAGCATAGACTCCACACACTCTCACACACACACACACACATACACATACATATATACAATATGCGATATAGTGTTCACTAATGGGGCAGGGGGTATGGGGGGGGACGTAAGATGAAGTCAGCAGGGCGTTGTTGAGTCCATCAGACGCACTTGACGAGGACTTTACCTCGTCATAAATCTATGACTTTATGGAGGATATTATAAAGTCAACAACAGCTATATGAATATCACTGGATTCCCATGCGGGGCAAAGCAGGAGTAGCTATATAAGCCCTATGCATTAATAAGAATTATACTATGGTCTGAGTGGATACTGGATTCTGATTGGCTGCTGGGTTTCCATTAACATCTGATACAGGATATATTTCCAGTCATACTGTCTGTTCACTGTTCTAAACTTATGCATTGACTCAGCCTGTATCTGTCAGCAGTTCATTTTATGTTGATAAGAAATGAAAATATCTGATTTACAGCAAATAAGTCCATCAGTGCCTCGTTCTCTGAACGCCACAGGATGGCGACTGTAACATACAAGCCGTAAAAAGTTCCCTCCCATTCTGAACTAACACGCACTTTATCATAGAAGCGATTATTTCACATACTATTCACTGTTCAACTCAGCACTTCAAACTGCAGCTGACTGAACAGGCAGCCTCTCATTTTTCATAAAAATCTTACTACCGATTTGGTGACAATGACATGGATGGATAGCAGATTGTCTTGTTGTTACTGTCAAATTATATTAACTGTTTGTCAGCTGTAAGCAGTGTTATTGATTTTAAATCCTGCTAGCATAACTTAGCTTTCCAATTCACAGCAGAGTGATCTGATCAGACTATTTAATATCTCCCATTGCTAAGTTGTATCTAAGGTTCGTCCTGTGTACTGGAGTAGTGAATATGTTTCCACTACATAAGAACCTAATGGGACAGCAATGACTGTTCCAGGTATTTGTCAAATACTCAGGTGATATCAGGGAAATTGAGTAATGGCCTCTGAAAAAATTAAAAATCTTAATTGCAAAAACGCATTAAAATAGGTAATTGTCTTTATTTTTATTTCCTTGGCGAGTGAACATGGTGAAAGTGGGATACTGCCCTTCCAGTCACATATAAAAAATACTCTTTGCCCATTAATTCTCATTGATGGACACCCTGCTGGTCATTATCCCTTATATGTTATCAGGTATATTAAATTATTTTGGTCTGTATTTCATGATTATTTTCATTACAAATTCAGCTTGATTATTATTTCTATTAACTGCGTAATCATTTCTTCTGTTATATATTAGACAAGGAAATCATCAGGTGACATTTTTTAATTGCTTTTTTTTTTTTTAACTACCAAACTGTCAAGAAACCAAGAAAACTCAATTTGCATGACTGCAAAACAGAGTAAAGAAGCAAATCTTTATATTTGGGAGGCTGCAGGGTGAAAAAGCTCTGCATGTCTGTTTGTAAAATGACCTTTTACTTCATTTTTTTTGCTATGAACTTTTTTGTATCTTCAAATCAATAAAGCACTTATGCAGATAATCGGACACCAGCTCAGGCTACACATCCTGCAGTTACAGATATCTTAACAACTCTGTGGTTGAACGCAGCACTTAGAGGATTTTAAACCTCAGCAGATCACTAAGAAAGAAAAGTTAGACACCAGTCTCTTTTTTTTTTTTTTTGTCTGTTTTTCATGGTTAGGATTTTTTGAAGTGCCGTGATGGGGTTTTAAAGGTTTTCAGTGTCAGATTGCTGAGACATCTCTGCATGTAGGATACGTGGCCTGAGTTAATTGAATTCAGCAGTATCACAGGCAGAACTGCTCCTTTAAATGGATGGATTCATGTGGCACGTTCAGCAGGGTTCGGGCTTCATGCAGCTCTGCTCTCCGACTGTTCTGCTCAGGCTCACTAAACATATCACGCTCGCTCTGGCACATGAATAATGTGGAAAATAAAGGGAGAGAGAAATTCCACTTCTGTTGCTTCAGTAATCAAGTGACTTTTCCTCCCTCTCTGTCTCTCTCTCTCTCTCCCTTGTTTCTCACACACACCATGAAGTCACACTCTTTCACACTCCCTCTCTCTTCTTGCTTTCTCCCAACACTCACAGACACAGCTAATTCTGCACTCCAGTGTGTCTCTTTCTAAGAACGTTTGGTGCTACAACCCTGAAGGAAAACACCATCAGTGCCTTCAACGTGCTTCCTCCTGATGCAAGTGATGAACAACACAAGGACGAACCAAAAGTGTTTTAAAGTTCCAAACAGTGAAGTCAGTCTGTGGCTTTTTACAAGAAACACAAATATAAAGTTCTTGCTTATACAGCAACCGTAAAAAACCAACTGACTGATCGGTTTCTGCCTCCAGAAAAACTGATTACAGCAAACTGTTTGCAACATGTAAAGTCAGACATGACGCCTTAAAACAAAACAATATGATTTAGCTGAAGTAGCTGTAACTCTTTTATATTGTTCAAAACCATATTTGTTTAACACAAAAGGCACATGTGAGGAGTTTGCAGAAAATTGCCTTGTCTGCAACACATTCACTTAATAATTAATGTTTTGTATAAAGTTTTATGAAAGAAATTAAAAAAGGTGAATCACAACAGATGGTGCCTGACAATGACTAACATATTGTGCGAGTAAATGCATTGAAATTATCCAGAGTTGTAGTGGTTGATGTGGACAAACTATAATGCCAGGCTGATGTTCAGAGGAAATAAATCAGCAGTATTTACACTTAAAATTCTGCTTTCTGGCTTGATTCATCTCTATTAAGTCACAAGAGATTCTAATTCGTAAAGATGAGGGACAGAAATCTAAGTGACAGAGTTGAGGGACTTCATCTGCTTCATCTGCATCTAACTCTTTCGGAAGAGTGAGCAACAGACTTGCATGCTCCTAAAAGCTTTTTCAAGTTAACAGAAACATTTAGGATTTTATTCAGATGACTCATTTTATCATTTAACTGACATTCTGAGGAAAAACATATTTAAGTAGCTGGATTTTACGTCCCCCATACAGCTACCTGTTATAAATATGGTCAAAAGTGTCAAATGAGTTGAGAATCTCTTTCCTTTACATCATTTATGCTTAATGCAAAGCTAGAAGGTGTTTTAAGGATGGCACACTGTGAGCCAGATCCCTAATCGTTTTGAGACTTGTTTGAATAAACTATAAAACTAAAGCTTCTTATTTTTTACATCGCATGAGATTAAATGGGGTAAATCACGGTCACTGTGAACTATGAAGCGTCAGACACTGACTCTCTGTTATCATCACTCACGTAAGCGCATTAAAAAGTGCGGAGGTCAGTGCAAACTATGAAGGTACCTTTGTGCACCTCTGACGCGTGATGAGTCTACATGCGTAAAACCTGCAAACTAAGTAACCTGCGCTACTTTCGCTCCAGTTGGCAGCGCAAACTAACGCGTACCTGGTTGGTGGTGTCGGGCGGCAGGTTCTTAATGAGGATTTTCCTCCTGTTGCTCAGCTCCTGGCGAGTTTTCGCCAGCCTCCTCTCGATCTCCTCCGGCTCCAGGTCCGGCAGGTCGCGGAGGCTAATCCCCGAGTCGGAGGGCTGCGCCGCCGCCGCCGCCTCCTCATCCTCCGGCTGCCGGCTCTCGGGGCTGTCCATCTCGGGGGAAAGTGCGCTCTCCCCGGCTAGAGAAGAGTGAACGCTCGGCGGCTGGATGGATGAGGCTGCCGCCATCTTGAGTAGCTGAGTGAAAAGTGTGAGGGAAGTGAGAGAGAGAGAGAGAGAGAGAGAGAGAGAGAGAGAGAGAGAGAGAGAGAGAGCAGGTGGGAGGTGTGTTATTGAAAGAGAGAAAAGAAGAAGCGAAAGAAAGGTACAACATAAAGAAACAGATTATTTCTGTTTAGTCAAACTAATTTATTCCTAAATAAATGAAGCCTATATTGCACAAATATTTATTCAAACTGTTGAAACCTGCTTTCTAATCTGCACATGTATCCTCTGAGCTGTAGGCTGAACCTACACATATTCTTTCGTCTGTTTCTTCTTTTCTCCGTCTTCGTCATTTTGCTGTTTATTTGGTTTTGTTAGAAGATATGAAGCCGTTTAAAATGAAAAATTAAGGGGTTAACTTACTAATATGGGGCCTTATTTGTTTGGGGTTTTTTTGTGAAATTGTAAAATTCAGTATCTAATAAACCGCTGGTTTGGACGGGCAGCTGGCGGCTCACGTGGTTTCTCGCCCGTCAGGCTCCACTTTGGACTCCTGGCGACCCCAGCTGTCTGCTGGATGTATAGGAGCCAGTCAGGATCAATATCACCATCAGACCATCAAGTATAGTTTGATTAGAGCCCGAGGAGGCAGCTCGCAGTCAAGCACACGAGAAGCTGCTTGATTTTTTTTTTTGTGTGGCATCAGTTCAGTAAAAATTCTTGAAATTCTGTGACCTCCAGATTTTTAGGCAAAACAACAGCAACAAAAACAGTGAATACCATCATCAGCCACATGTTGAGTCTGGCAAGTGTTTTTGTAGCCTTTAAACACTGTAGAGTGCATGTTAGACATCAGTGAAGTGATAAATATACACACAGCCTTGAGCACACGAGTACAAAGAGAAACTCAGCTCTTATTTTTGTTCTGCAGCCCAATTAACACATTTCTTCTTTTGGTTGAAGAGGGAGAGACGCATTCAGTGGAGAATATCTCCAAACCGCCACAGCTTTCCTGTTCCCCATGTGCATAATGTGGCCATGAATAGTGCCTTCCCTCCTTTCTACCCAAGTCATCCAATGAATGCCAAACCAGCAGCCAACCAAGCCTGCCTGCCTGCCTGCCTGCCTGCCCATCGTGGGTGGAAAGCTGCTCCTGGCAAACACAAAGGGAACAGAGCTCCCCGCCGAGTCCTCACAATGCCTATGTAGCTTCCGCAGGCTGCATGAGTCGCTGACAGACACACTCCCTGTATACTCACACTCATAAGATGCATTCACACTCGTGTAGGCCCACAAACATGTCAACGAGAACACATCAACCCACTGAGGAAATATTTAGAGCGCGATTATGCCGAGGCCTGTAAGAGACAGTGAAATCAATCTCCATCATCCAACCTCCATGTTCTCTCTCTCGCCATCTGTGTGAAGCGTTTCTTGGCAGATCGGAGTCCAGACAATCACAGTTGTCAGTGGGTGAAAATGATCTCATGTTGCCAAGTGGCTGAACCTGTGTAACTGAAACACACTGACTGTGTATGGGCCGTTTGGACGAAGGCTTGAATCAAGATTACACTCAAGTCCACTCCAGAGTGGAAAGGTTATAGGACAGTTTGTGTCATTTCAAACACGTAGAGGAAATGAGCAGCATGAGAGAGGATTTTGTTTCTTGTGAAAGACTCAACAAGTTTTCATGTATCTGTGTGATTCTACTTTTTATTATATTTGCTTAAAATCCAAGTCACAAACATGTGACCTCTTGTAAATCACAACATGATGAAGCCCCCATGAAGGCCTGATTTTCCTCCATAAGCAATGACAGTGCATGATGAGTTGATTAATCAATTAGGTAATCAACTGAATCAACCATCTTAATGATCAGTTAACAATTTTAGTGTAGAAAAAAAAAAGCAAAACATTCTCCAGCCTCTCCAAAGTGACAACTTGCTGCTTTACAGCTTTGTGTTAGATCCTCAACTGTAACTGTATTTTTGGTTTTGTACAGTTGATCTGACAAAATTACTCATTGAGAATGTCCTATCAGGATTTAGGAAAATACAAAGGACACTATATTCATAGATTTTTATAGAAAAAAATAAACCTACGCTTGATAAATAAGAATCTTTGGCTGTAAAGAACAGTTTGGGTTTAAACTCCCTGCTGATTCTGTTAAGCTCTGTCATGTCCTCATATATTTGTAATGTTAAAGATACAACCAGTCCAAGTTACAAATACTCCTCACCAGCATGAACACCTTATGCAGGACATGTATTATGTCCAATGGCATTCACCTCAAACAAAGACATCACGCTTGAAAAGCATTCAGGAGAAGTCAGGCTTTGATCCAAGTGCAGCTCTTCCAATAGTCAGTGGCTGCTGACAGATTGAGGGACATGAATCATTGAACAGTGGTTCTCTGAGAAGACAGCAAGGACTCGCCTGTCACTTGCACAGGCTGATCCTGTAGACGCATGAATCACTCCACTAAGTGCTAAACAACGTTTCCATGAGAGAACAATTAATTTGTTCTCTCAGTTCCCCTGGCACAAACGCATGCCAGTACCGCACAACACTCAGAGACACACTCAAGCACACACATACACACACACATGCATCCGCTTAAGCCGCCACAGTTACACAACCCCTGTCTTTCAAAGCAGTTTTACCTATGTGTAAGTCAAACCCCCCATCATAATAGGCTACGCTTCACAAACCAAGAGAACAAGAGATGTTAGTCCCTCTCCATCTAAAACACAAGAGCCCTGCTGGTGCTTCAGCGTATCAGCCAGTGATTCACAGCCTTTTGGAGTGGGTGGGAGTGGAGAGGAGAAGAAGAAAGCAGGGGAAAACGTTTGCCACTCGCTCGCTGGGACTGAGAGTGTGAGGGCGTGGGTGGGCAGAGTGGCTGAACGGGCAGAGCAGGCACCTGGGATGAGCTCAGTAGGCGTGAGGATGGGAGGGAAGGGGGGAGGAGAGGGCCGAGGGAGCGAGACAGGGAGGGGGGGGTGTGTGGATGAACCCTCAGTGGCAAAGTGGTTCATTGTGCGTGGGAGCTGACGGTAAGCACATGTGCATGCGTGTGTGTGTGTATGTGTGTGTATCCTGTATGATTATGCAGTGTGATTATGGACGTCTCACTCTGTAATCCTGTCTGGGATGCAGGAGGAGATGCAGAAACGGACTGTAGACTCTCCCTACAATTATGAGCCGCCGCTGCACTCAAATAAAATGATCGCAGATGCAGTCTGGTGGCATGGCTTCCTTTATCTTGAAGCGTTGAAGAGACTAAGGGACATGTGACCTACTAAAAACAGCTGACCTGAACCCATGGGGACAATATGCACAAGAGTTCCCTGCCCGGTTCATGTCCTAATTACAGTAAGCATTCTTCTTCGACAGTGCGTCAGGAAAGCTACTTTTATGTGGCCGGCAAGTGAATCAGTAACAAGAGAGCTGCGTCCATTTTACTCTCTGTTTTCTGTCCAAGTTTGAACTTTTTCTTCATCCCTCGTTGATGCCAGTTATGTTCCTTTTTTGTTTGGTTTCATTTTTGGTTAACAAGGCTGTAATTCTAAGAAGTTATACCTGATCTTTGAGATGAAAGCCTCCCTTAGCAGATTCTGCTGTGATGTGTGTCAAAAGAAACTCATGTAATAATATACAAATCACTGTCTGTCAAAGTGATTTCAAAGTGTCATAAATTGCTTACATGCAGGACTTAAGATGATTACACTGCTTGGATGTGTTTGGGAAACTGGGACTCCGGACAGCAGAAAAAATATGCTGCTTTTGCATGTCTGCTGTACCAGTTGGCAGAGCAAAGACTGGCTGAAATGACCCAAGGGTGCTTGGACACCGAGCTCGGTGCTCTAATTCACAGTCTTTCCTTGGCAGGGAGCAGCAGAGAGATGGAGGGGGGGAGCAGAGGAGATACAATGACAGTGAAAAAGAGAGAAGGACGAGGCCATGTAAGGAAGGTATGAATGAAGGCAAACTTGTAAGGTTTATGGGACACAGAGAGATGTGGGAAAAGAGCACCTTCAGCTCTCAACAGTGCTGAACTAATTCTCTGCTGATGTTCAGTAAACTGAGAGCCCAACGTGCCCCTCTCTGTTTGCTCTTTCCAAAATGTTCGAAGAGAAACATTTTACTTAGCAGCGCTCTGACTCTCTCTTAAAATAGACGGATCCAGTTTCTTTTCAGAAACCACCCATTCTTACATATACTACTGTTCATTTCAATATAATATGAGATGAGATCAAATCAAAGCATCACAAAAGACTAAGCTTGAGTCCTCTGGTTAAAATTTTTCAATTACATAAAAACAAACCTGCAGCATCAGGATCGATCAGAACAAGGCAATCTTTACATTGTACCCATTACTGTTGGGTCAGAATGAGACCAGAAAAGCTACAAAAAAGTTTTTAATAATGCAGTCGAATTCCCTGACAAGACAAACCAACATAGTATCAGTCTTTTGTAAAGCTTTCCTATTCTCAGAGCCTTTCTGTGGCACTTAGGCGTAAATCTTTAAATATGGTCAAAAATATATACCATCATTCTCAAAGCAGATCTTTCCAGTCCCAACTGTTCAAATGCTATACAGCCAACTAAGCACAACAAAAGGTTGTAAGCCTTGTATTTGCCAACTGTGAAAAGAGTTTTGGACCAACAAGAAACAAGAACAAGAAACCAAGATTTTAATCATAGACTATTTGTACTTCAAAATATTGTTGGCAGGAATCTACCAGTTGTATTTAGCATGATGCATGAGCAAAATGTTAGCCTCAGACTACTTGTACACCGTCCAGTTTGGTTAGCAATAAATAAAACCAAATTAACAAATTGCTAATCAAGATCCATTAAACGGCTATAACTCTGAAAGAAATTCCCTAATATGAACATTAGACTTCTGTAATCAGTAGCTGCCACTGACAGCAGAAAGTTCAACAAACCTGACTGCTGGGCGACTGCTGGAGAGCTGGGCGCTGTAGTTTTTTAGCAAAACTTGCTTGAACAGAAAGAAATTGTTGATCAGTCTGGGATTTTTCTCAGCTACAGATTTGGTGCACTCCTGAGTATTTCCAGCAGCAGGATTGTGTGTGAAGAACTGAGTTTAAATGAACTACCAAGCCTTTTCTTGTTAGTAGGATCCTGTCATTTTTTTGTCCTTTCATCCTTTAGCAAGTGCTCAGCTAACTGACTATTTGAAAGTGATGTAAAAATGTAGGAACAAAATGTATTTCAAAATGTATTCTTTTTCCTTTCGGAAGGAAATCCAAGCCAAACCAAAGCAGCTTCTTGTTACATTGTTGTCACAGAACCATGTTGTCTCTCCATCTGTGGTTGTTTCTCTGCTCCCCTGGCAAGAAACACTGAATGTACAGAAAGGCCTTATAAATAAATGACATGGACTTCCCAGGCAGTATGCACCACTATTCTTCCCCCACCCACAAATGGCATGACCTACTACTAACAGCTTGAAATGCAACGAAAAACACACTTCTCTTGCAGAGTGACTGTTTTCTTCTGAAATGCCCCAATACCTAAAGTTTGGGTCAAGAACCAATATACACAAGGAACAAAAGATTTAATTTGTTATAGAAAATGGGTGTTTTCTTTTACTCTGAACACTGTGAACTCTAATAAATATAAAATAATACAAAAAATAGCTTCAAATTACTCTCTGTAAGCTGTTAAATAATCTTATAACACACATATTTGTCACAATATCAATCCGTGTAAGGAATTCTTGCTGTCTGCAGAACATATGAATAGATTTTTTCCTCTAACAAGGCAGGTTTGGCATAGATCACATGGATCTTAGTGTAACAAAATTCCTTCTCTCAAATAGTGGGCGAGACAAATATGAAAATTTGACAAAATAGCAGACAGTTCTTTATGTTATTAAAAATACTCTCTTTCCAACAAGGCCAAAAAAGCCTGTGAAGAGTTCCTTTCTAGAGTGTAGGTGTCCTAAATGTCTCTGTGTGAGCCGGGGGGAATAACACAGGCTGCAGAGGCACTGGATGACATTACTCTGCTCTCAGTGTGGGCCAGGTATTGAAACAACACACACAAACCCCCCTGCCGATAATCTCCCTGGATTAGCGTGTGTGAGGCAGTTTGTGGGTGACCGCTTCCATGACCTCCTACAGTCAGAACAAAATGGCCTCACTGACAATAGAAACACACCATTAGCAACTTTTTGGGTTTTAATATTAACAAAGATCACTGTGTTTTTACCTGAAGTGTCAGCAGTCCAGGTTCACAACAGCTTCTTAGAGGACTCTGACATGTTAAAGTGTCGCTGAGTGTTCACTTTACCTGGTTTATTGTCTGACAAATATCTTTTGAAGCACTTATTTAGTCTTACTGTGTAGTTCAAATGTAAATAGCTACCAGCTTTCTATTTTAGGTTTTATTACACTGTTTCGTCACATGCAGGGATCAGTTGGGGATTTCTGAGGAGGGGGAAGCCTTGCAGAGTGAGGTTTGATGTGGGTGGGATGGTTTCCAGTATTCACATAATTCACATATTGTCTTTGATGAACTCACTGTAGCTTATGCTGACTGACCATTACCAAACAGCACCCACAACAAATTAGCACAACTAAAGCCAATGCTAGCTGCAAAGAGCAAACCCAAATACCTAGCTAGCACTAATCCAGGGGTGACAGAGAAAATAAAGATCATGTTTGTTTTTTTTTATGAGTTATATTAGACCAGGCTTGCACAAAAAAAGGAAAGTGAATGCTTGTCTTTCATTCATTAAGAGGCCAGAAACATGACTACCATCATATATTCGTCTGTACTAGATGTGCAAACAGGATAAGGGATAAGCTGAGTGTTGGGAGGTTTCTTCCGGGATGTTCTGGAGGTTTCGTATGTCAAGCTGTAAGTAACCAATATCAACGACTGATTCTTAGCATTACAGGTAAAATCTGTGGAAACCTGTTTGTTTCTCTATGCCAACTTGTCACAGCAGAAAATAACACAACCTTTTCAGCCTCCTTTTCCAAGCATGTAAGAGAATCTGCAGTGGCTCAGAAATTTATATAAAAATAAAAGTCGTTATTAAGACCAGTTGTCTGGTTTGTCTATTCTGGGCAACTGTAGAAACATGGTGGAGCGCAATGTTTAACATAACTCCATGGAGGAGGGCTCACTGCTTCTGTAGGTATAAAAGACCTGTTCAAAGATAACATAAACACGACTCTTATTTCCAGGTGATTATGCAATAATAGAAACATACTTAAGAATATTATATTCCTTTTTTGCCATGTTCTACAAGTAGGTCCTCCTAAATCCTTCACACCAGAGCTTAAATGTAGAAAATGTTACAGTTAAATGGAGCACAAATAAAAACAGACAAACAAGTTAAGTGTAAAATGGACTTTATCACATTCACATTGCAATAAATTTCAATTTGATAACTTTATATGATACATGAGGGGTTGATGTACACTTGTTCCTTCAGTACATTAATTAATGCGATTCAGAGTGTTCTGTATACACACACATATACAACAGCTGGTAAATACTGTTTAAAAGTTCTCCAGGAAAAGAAAAAGCTTTTAACGACCAACTCAACTGGGAAAAAAGAATTGTCCTTGACACACAGATATTGAAATATACTTGCAAGACTGCATTTGATCTTTTGATTTAAAAATGGCCCTTAAATGCAACAAGAATGCTTCAATGTCAAACTGAACCAGAATTATCTTTGAAGTTTAGTCATGAAAACAGGAAAATTCCAAATTTTGCTTTTAAGTTTATTTCAAATGACTGGAGGTAAACAAATGCTTCAACTGCAAATGTCTGATAGAATGATGGTGATAATAGACCTTTCTGTAATCCAGGACTTGAGGAAACATTTATGCCCTACTAATCCAGCGAGCTTAAGAACAGTAGTGCTCTGAGGAATTTCTAATAAAAATGTGTACTAAGATAAAACCAGTCCGTTTCAATATCTTTACTCTCTCAAAGGTGTCTTATTATTTAGCATTTTTGCAGCTTTCAGTATACTGAGCTCACAACTGGGTGTGCAAATGTTAATATTCTAATAAAGTGACAAACTCACCCATATAGCTAATTGAATTTGGCTGATGGTTGCAAAAAAAAAAAAAAAACC
>JAPZDY010000021.1:7283710-7301322 GCA_029783645.1 Ctenochaetus hawaiiensis
ACAACTGGTTTTGAAATTTTTAATATTCTACTAACTTGAAAAACGCACCCATATACCTAAATTAATTTGGTTTTTGGTTGCAAAAAAAAAAAAAAAACCCATAACACGATTTTAAAAGGCCTATTGGAAACTCTGAATCCACTACAGCGGTGTGGTTTTGGTCATTACTCAGTGAAAAATTGAAGCAAAATCTAAAGTAGTCCATGGAGAGATAAGCTTTTTTTTTTTTTAACATTCTGAAGACACATGAGAAAACTTTAAAAACTAGAAGTCTCTTGAACGTAAAAAGAGTGTATTAATTTTTCCAAGTACTGATTTACATCCAATATGGACCTAAAGAAAAATAAATCTAACAAAAACAAAACATCCAAGGCATCAGAAATATAGTGGGACACCATTTATGGGCAATTTAAAATATCAGCCCGAATATCTGAGCATCATTCGAAGCACACATCATGTCTCACCAACATAAAAAAAATATGGAGTGTACAGGACATTAATAGCTATTTGTGATTCTGTATTTACACTTCATGATGAATCTCTAAAAAAAAACAATAAACATTTTTGCACCCAGACATAAATGGATGCCACACTGATGTGATTTGACAGTTTGTACAATCAAATCAACAAAGCACAAATCGGGTCGAGCGACTCTTCATCAGAATAAAAATAAGTGAATTTCTCAATCATGATAATTTCATCTATAATTCTCTAATACTATCTTGAAAAAATACAATAATGCATTCGATGAAAATGTTTCAGATGAATAATCATTCTTTCTTTACACATTTGCTCTCATTTGCTCTCATTCACTCACACACACTCACACACACAGAGTTAAACCAGAGACGTTTTGTAGAAAATCCATTTTGAGTGGTTAACCACAGAGGAACTGACAGATGGGTGTAACCTCTGTACAACAACAACAGCAGCATCTCTCCCTCTTTCATCCTTTTTGATGAGAACGAGACTCCGTCTTGGGCGTCGCTAGAAATTCAGCTCATTTTGCACCAAATCCAGCACACAACCTTAACATACAAACAGTATCAGCTTGGCCTCAGAAGCAAAATAAAGTTCAGGGGGATCTCTGTAAGCCTCTGTAAGGGTCCTTAAGTATTCTCAGACAACAAATCCCCAGCAGTGACTAAAGCCAGGAAGGTTTTGCTGGTGGTGCTCGTCTCTGTCTGCCTCCTCCGTCCCCAGGAGGCTGCCTCCATGTCCAGAATGAGGATGTTCTGCACAGCAAGTCTTGCAGGAACACAAAGACCTTAGACTTGCAGAACTGTGACATGGAAAGAAAAATGTGCTATATATCAAAGACCCCTGCTCCTTCCAACTGCTCTGATACAGGATGTGATTCAGGCTCATTTTTTGCTCTTCTTTTCTTGTCTTCTAACTGATGTTCACTGAAGAATTTTTTTGGGAGGAGCAGATCTGATTTTGACTCAGATTTATGGGTCCCTGCTCATCCAAAACTCTTTCCTGCTTGACAAAGAAAATGTTCACCCCACCATTAAGTAAAAAAAAATCTCTAAAAGAGAGGATAGCTAAAAATATGCAGTGGAAAATGGAAGGAAATGAGCTGCTGATAAAGCACCAAAATCCCTAATTGTGATTAAAAAAAAGAGAAAAAGAAAAGATTTTCACACAGCCTGTTTTGTCACTGATATCCTTAAAATTCAAAATAAATACACATACCAGTCACAGATTTTTAAGCAAACAAAACCTTGAAAATAATGAGCACTAAATATGATGCATCTGTTACAGGAAGCCGGTCGGTACTTGTCACATATCCTGACTACTTGTTTGTGTTAGCGGCAGCTGCTTGTCTGAAAATCTACCTCTTGAATAAATAGTAGAAAAATAATCTTTTCCCCCTTTTAAGAGTTTCATGTGAGTCATTGAAGAGTTTTTGTCCTTTGAAGTCCACATGATGTCCAAATATTTTTCCGAAGTGCGTCCTGAAAGACCAACAGCAGCCTTCAGAGACAGCTAGCTGTGGAGCATCAATCTGAAGAACCATGGAGTGTAAAGCTGTAATAGTTTCTCACATTTGATTCTGGTCTGAGTGGAATCAGAATTTTTTTATTTTTTCACAAATGTATGGTGTGCCTTTGCGTCCCTCCTACTCCTAACCACAAGTGGGCATAGAGGGGATTTGACCTGTGTGGAGGCGGGATGGAGCCCTGGGGTAAAAGTGGTCCAACCAGCATCTAGATTTCTATGTTAATTTGATTATCCTCCGGCTCTGTAAAGTGTCTCTGGCCTTCCACACAGATATGAAGACTCTGTCCTTCCTTGAGGCTTTTAGGTTCCAGTTGTGTTCTCCATTCCATGAATGGGCTCATACCATATTTTTATTTGCTCCCAAAGGTTGTTGTTATGCTCTTACAGAGTCCTGATTGCTAAAAAATCCTTCAGAAAACAAACAAAAAAATCCCATTTGGTTATTTTTACTTGCCCAGGTCTGTCAGGTCAGTGTGTTAACTGTGAATACTTGCCAGAATTTGGATTGGTTTTGAGCAAAAAGGGTTGATATGGAGATGTTAGCACAGAGACCATGAGGCGGATATCTATGTTAAGCTAAACATCCATTCATGGCAGAGATCGCAGTGGCCCAGTGACACTGAGGGTCTGAGTTCAGCTGTGGCTTCTCTCTCCCTCCATTTACCTGACAGTACCAACTGTGTGCTGAACCAACCGAGCACAAATGTTTTTTTAAAATAGTCTTTAACACACAAAAAAGTCAGTTTCCTCAGGAAAGCCGATGCTAAAGGGAAGATCAGCACTCTGCATCCACACTGTGCACGGTGACTGCAGCCTGCAGGTGGTGTGTATGCGTGTGCAGTGGGTGGTGGTGCGTATGCGAGTGTCGATAGGGGTGAAACTTGTGGCTGAGTAATGCAGCTGTCTGAGGGGGTGTGTCCAGATCGAGGTCGTCATCGTGGTTACCGACGTCGACACCGGCCGAGAGCGGGTCGTTGTTTCCGGGCGGATTCTCGCTGTCCTCCTGCGGACTCATGGTGCTGTAGCCTGGAGACAAAAACATGCAGAGGGTGGTGTTACCGGACTTATCACTCACTAAAACTGCCACTGTGTGATACCACTGGTAGGCGGAGCTCCCTGCATGCCAGTGAAAACAGAGTACAAAGGTATGCCTCACTCAAATTTATGATTGGGACACTATGTGACTGGTGTGTTAAAGTGGTTGAATTTAAAAGCTTGAGTCAGAAATGGTTGAGAAACTTACAATCACCCCTCAGTGTTAATTGTTTTACTCGACTTTTACCCTCTCCCCTACTTTTAATGGGCTGCAAGTTTTAAAAATTTAATTAAGTGGACTGCTGAATAGCTTTAATAATTTTAGATAACCCAATTAATCATTTAATCCTTAAGTCTATAAAATCTTAAAAAAGAGCAAAAGGTAACAATTACAATGAAAAAAACAGAGCTATACATTAACATCCATACAGTTGTATCTGTTACATCGGTGATGCCTGGTGCTCAAACAAGTTTAAGTTGATGGAAAGTGTTTTTAAGATGTCAGACTTTCCCTCTGCTGTTAACATTCCACCAGATTCAAATTCCAAATATGCAGAGAATTATTCCTGGGTGAGTGCACAGGTTTCTGTGTATATGTTTCTGTGTATATAAATAGTATTGCTAATTTATATTGCTATTTATTTTTTTATTCTATTTTATGAAGGACTATAAACTTTCACTTCACTTCATTTTTTGTCATCTGACTTGACAGGTGGGGTCATAAAACTGAAACCTGGCTCATGATGGGGCAAAATTAGTTCATAAAGAATTATGGCTTCTAGAAAATTCACTTTAAACTCTTAAATCTCAACTGGAAACAAATAAAATTTCCTAGATTTGGATATTTTACCTAAAAAACAACACCCACACAAGTGTTTAATAGTTTAAAATTAACATAATATAGCAACAAGTCATAAAGTCCTTCTTCTGGCACTGAGTAAGGCGTTCAAGCGCATTTAAAGAACACTTACTGTACATGTGTAGCAGTTTAACATAGCTGCATGACATTGAAAGAAATAGGAAAACGCCACAAAAGAAACTACTCAGCAAATGACGCCCTCCAGTCACAGACATTCGCCACAGAAACACACAAGCGTAGTGTTTCTGAAAGCAGTAAAAGCTCTTTGATGGCACATTGACAACTAAATATCCCTACTGGGCATTTCTGCCTCTTGTTTTCAGCTCTCTGAAACAATCTAAAAAAAAGCAGCATACATATTTATGACCACTTTCCTACACATCTTGCACATACGTTTGCCTGGGGGGATACAACATGAGCCAATATGGCAGCAGATACATTGGTAAGTGGAGCAGTGGGATGGCAGTACTGCTGTCATGGAGAAGAGGGATTACTGGGTCAGAGAATAAGTAAATATAAATGAACATACATAAACCAGTATTTTATGATGTCCCTCTGATGAATTACAATTTTAAATGTACATTGTACTAAATTTTCCTTCAGGTTTGAGACAATTGGGGTTATGAATCATGTAAGCAACCAGCAGCTCATTTTCATGAAAACCTTGTAGGCTCTGGGTTTATTCTGTTTAATTTTTTTTTTGCACATAACCCTTCATCTTCTGAGTGGGTTTCATCAGCATCAGGGCCATGAAATCCATCTGAAACACATGGTTGACTGTACAAAAATATTCGGGAGTTGATCTGGAAATAAACTCATTTTCCTTAATTCCCTCAGTGGCATCGTTTTTCAGACTTTGAAGTGACACCAGCAACACGCTGCACAACAGGAACATCAGTCTGTTGTTACAGTTCAGCAGATAACCCTGGGTGCCTCAACATTTGTATTTATAGAAAAAAATCACAGCCATTTTAAATGATGAAACATCAAGCCTTCAAAGAAACTGAACTAAATGATTTGTAAGCATGTATGTGTGTGACATGTAGGTGTTAGATTGAAGTATGTGCTTATGTATGAGTGGCTTTGTGTCAAATGTATCTCCCAACAGTCTTTTCTATCCTTGAAACATCAAACAGTTAAAAACACCCAAACCATTAAGTAAAAACAGCTATCAAAGGAGAAACCTTGTTTTTATCGGCTATAACCCTGAAGTCTCACTAGTTGTGCTGGCAGCTCAATGCAGCTGAAATCCTGCACAACAGTGGAACAATGCTAATGTTAGCATGCTACTAAGCTCAAAGTACTTGCAGGTTGTTGCTAAGCAGGTATGTTTTATTAACCATTTTTAACAAAACATCTTAGCTTAGCATGTTAGCGTGCTAACATGTGTTTATTAACACTTAACACAAAGCACAGCTGAGACTGATTGATACGTCATTCATTTTTCTGGTATTTGGTCATAAATACTAAAGAAATATTGGCCTGATGGTGGTGCTAGAGAAAAAAGTCAGATGGTTACACTTATTACAATTTATCCTATGGGGTCATATACATGTACAAAATCTCATGCCAATCTAAGCAAATGTTTTCAGTCAGTTTGCTGCTAGCATGGCTGAAAACAGCTTGTTTGATTATTTCTTATGATCTCTTTGCCATTTTTAGTGTTGTATGTCCTGTCATATAATGCCATGTATTACAGGGTGAAATACATTTGTCCCACAATATACTGTGATGTTATAAAAATATACATCCTAAGTGTCTAACTGAGGTGATTTATCACTACAGTTACTCTCAAAGGTTTGCTAAGAAATTTTCCCTCAGAGGATTACCCAGGTTTTGATACCAAATAAATGAAGATGACAACAGGAGAGACAGAATGTGTGGAGGGAGTGACAAAGAGAGAAAAAGAAGGGAATGGCAGAGAGAAGTATAGAGGAATGGAGGGATTAAAGAAAAGGGAAGAATGGAGACTTCAAAGAAGTTTCAGACATGAAAGGTGCCAACTTTGGCACAGTTTATCCCTCTATGCCCCAAAGTAAAAGCGGAACTTTCAGGCAGGTCTACAGTTAACTGTGTCCTGTTGGCAATTTGCAGCTTCACCTGCCGAGGAAAACACATCCCTCCTAATGTCAGGAGTTGTGGAGAGACCGAGTAAATTATCATGCATTACACCTTGAAGACACACACAAAATTTATTATAAGTGGGCCTTCGAGATTTTTTTTAACACTTGGAGACTCTTCTTTTAACAGCCAAAATCTAAATCCTAAATCCTGGACAATTTACTGGCAGTTAACAAACTGAACAACATGTTGACTCATATGCATGCAATTAAAAGATAGTAAGACAATTTAAGTACACTTATTTGCCTTCTTTCCAAGACTTAGATGAGACGATGAATTCTTTTTACACAAACTCTTTTGTCTGTGTTAAGAGAATAAAAGCTATAAATAGCTTAGCCTAGCATTAGGACTGGAAACATTAGGACTGCTGATGGTAAAAGCAAAAAAAAATAACACCACATATCTTGTTTATTTAATATGTATAAGAAATATGTAGAAAGATGTCAATTTGTGGTTTAATGATGGTTTTGTGTTGGAGTACTGTATGACTTGGCCTTGAGCCGTAAATAGCTGAGCTAACTTGGTGGTTGCTGGCTGTAGCTTTAGATTTACATTAAAGACTTGAGGGTAGTAACAAACTACTGCTTTGACATAAAAAAGTACTTTCTTTTATCTTTACGGTTTCTTCCACAGACAGTTTCTTCCACAGACCAAAATCAAGAATTCCTTTCAATATCATTTCTCCTTTTATTTTCTCACTATTTGGTGTTTAAATTACTTTTACCGACAGGTCTGGAAGTTTTGACCTCTAAACATTTATTTCTTTCGAAGACTGAAAGATAAAATGTGTAAATAATTATTATCTCTTATTATAACCCTTACAGTGCAATAAAAACTGGAAACAAACTATAATCATATCTTCCTCTTCCTCTCAACAGACATCAATTATACTGTACATAGCACTTGGAAGTACAAACACACTGTATAATGTTTGGGTGTGTGATGATTATGTGTATGCAGCATGTACAGTATTCATTATTAAACGGGTAGTTGAAGCCATTGCCTCTAGGCTAACGGTGCAGCTCAAACCAGAACGGAGTGTGTGCATCACTCACTCAACAGATCTGATGCTGTGATCCTTCTGTGATCTGCATGGAGCCTGTGTGCGTGCGTGTGTGTGTGTGTGTGTGTGTTTGTGTTTCATCATACCCTTCAGCAGCATGAGTGAGTGGATTGTTGTAGGAGGGCACCTTTGACCGTGCAGAGAGGAGCAGCAACTTTGAAGCATCAACTTAGTAATGAGTTTGTTTAAATCCCTGACGTACGAACACCCCCTCTTTCCATTAATTCAACTCATCTTCCTCTGGTTCTGTCCTCTCGCCCTTGCGTTTCCCTCTTGTTTCCACTCTTTCATCATTTTTGCATCTCTACATCTCTCCACTTGTCCTCCATTTTCCATTTTTTTTTTCTTTCCCAAACCCAGTTACACAACATGTGAAACATCCTTTCTGTCCATTTATCTCGAATGCCCTTTTGAATCACCGTTTTGTAATTACGGTACAACATGTGAAAGAGGCGTCCTTCAAAAACGATGATCTGGATGAAGAACTCTTATTTATTTGGCACGTCCCCCTAAAATATTCCTTCAAAACATGAGGCCATATGAAAAAATTTTTGTGATATTTGGGATGATTTTGAATTACTCTGCATCGTTAAGTATTTTTCATGCAGGTGGAGGGAAGAATTCCAAAAAAACCCCACAAACGAGTCAACTCTAATTAGAACAAGTTTCACCTGTTTCCCTAAAGCTCTGTCTCACATCTCTTTATCCGCTCTGGTTTAATAGCTCTACTGTACGTTAACATGCAGCTGACAAGCTCTTACTCATGTCTTTGTTTCACTCGAGCCCACTCTCCTCTCTTCATCCTTGTTTTCTCTGTCATCACCAGTTATGCAACAACTATTGGAGACACTCTCTGCCAGGAAGTGGAGTGATGCCATATGTAGGAGGTAAGAGCCCGTGTGGGTGAAACTGTCCATCCACGCTCATAGAGTGTCAGACTTACAAGTTCTACAAATGGTTACAGTGAACATGAGCAACTCTCCCGAAGCTGGAGACGAGAGAAAACGAGGTTCTGAGCTGTGATATAATGAAAAGAACAAGAGGAGCTGAGCAAAAGAACGGAGAGTGAAGCGTGATTTGAGACTGCGCTGTCATACGCACTAAAAACAGATGATTCCTCCATACAAATATATGGTTTGAAAATGTGGCTAAATTTTATCTTGGTAAGGTTTTATGTTTTGTAATGTAAATTATTTCAGAAGAAAATAAACGTTTTTGTCATGTTCTTTGGATATCTGGGTTTGAATCAGTCCAGTAGATGGTGAAGCAGAGTAACTGTTTCCCATCTCCTAACCCTTCAAGAAGGATTCTGAGGTATTTCTAGGATAGGTGGTATAAAAGCTGCCATCACACATTTCAGAGACTGTTCCTGTTGGCTACCATGCAACCCTCTGTTCATGCACAACAAGAACAGTCTCAAAATTTTTTTTTAGAATGCACCTGATCTATACATTCTCATGTATGTTGTATCAGGGGTCTCCTTATCCGGTGGTTGTGCTCAGAAAGCTTCCTGACTGGAAACTGATACTACAAGATTCCCCCGAATATCTGAGCTCCTCACCCTGACTGTCTGTGAGCTTAGGTGACCTGCACTGAGTTGAGAGAGTCAAAAAGGTGAGCCCAAATGGTTGTATTGACTCTCTCATTTTAAATTTATAGTTATGGAGCTGTGCTCACGCTGCCTAAAGCAAAATTTCAGCAGAACTTGTGTGATTAATATGTTATTGTACAGAGTGCAGGATGGGGCAGTTTTGTAACCAGTGAATGAGTCAGTTTTCCAGAAACCAGATTATTTTTGATTCAACTATCTGTTGTATAAGAATAACACGACATGAAAGCAAATATTGGTCGGTTGTTCTGAACCTACAGAGAAACATCCAACCACTACTAAGGAACAGGACAGATATAAATAGAATTGCTTTGAAACTGCATCACTGGCATTTCAGATGCAACCTACTCAAGTTCTCCTTCCATCAGTGCTAATGTTCTGTGTGATATAACACAGTGCACGCAACTACCGCTTTTAAGTGCCATCACATTTGTTCTTTGTTTATTTCCCTCTGTTAATCTGCATATATGTGTGAGAGATTTGCATTATTTGTTTTATCAATATATATATATATATATATACACACACATACAGTTTTTAACTAGTTATTATGTCTTACCATGGTCACTCTCCGTCCCAGATCGTCCCCAGTACCTCCGTCTCCTCTCTGGAGTGTGAGTGTGCCTCTCGATCACAGCGGCGATGAATCGAGTATTACTGACTGAAAGTGAAGAGAGGTTACAGGTCAGCACTGAGGCCTGGTTTCATCAAATCAAAAACCTGCACTGTCATATGAAAATAACCCCCCAGCTAACAACTTAGTACTTAAACCCAATATTTCAAGGATCTTTATGTAACATCATATCACCAATTGCAGTAGAATTTCTTGAAGCTTTCATTAGGATGCTGCTTAAAATATGGTCAAATCCTGGCCTGAATCTTAGTTGATGGGACACAATACAAAGTACAGTGTTTATAATGAATAGGTCCCACATGGTATAAGTTAGGACTCCTGGTTTTCACTCAGTTCAACTTCCAGTATGGATACTTCCAAGTTTTTAGTCAACATTTGTTATATGCCATACATTACCCCTGTAAATACAGCACAAAGTACTTATTGACCTCTGTATAGGAAGTGTACTGTAATTAATAGTAAAATGCTACATGAACTTTAAAGTGTTTCATATCTTGAATTAAAGATAACAATCTTTATATAGTTGAGATATCAAACCATACTTACTGATTCCTCGATCCTCATGACTGTCTTCATCCCTCTCGTCTCTTTCGTTATCCAGATTAGACATTCTCACTGACATCTCTGGACCAGCATGAAGGTAAAGGGAACAGGAGGAATGACAAGGTCAGATAGATGCTACCATTCAAAAATGTGAAGTGTTTGAGCTTGAATAAGATGGAGACGAGGTCTCTTTATCTAAAGCAAGAGAATTTAGATACTTGACACTTGTTATCTGTATGGGAATGACAGTTGATACTCCCTGTAGCTCAAAAAGCAACCCGTGTTCATATGAAATACATGAGTGCACGTTTAAGTAAGGGCGCAGTTTCTTTAAAAGAGGGGTGTGAATACACTTGCTGTACTACTTTCTTTTGACTGCGTGTTTATTTTATAGGTGCAAACCACAGCTGCAGAAGGGCCTGAACATGCCACTTCGACACACACACACACACAAAGAGCAGAGGGTCTAGACTTTGTGGGCATATTCTTCAGCTTAAGACCTTGTGATAATGTAGCCCCACTCTCCACCATATATTCAAGTTGTTTACCAAACTATCAGACTTAGAGTTGCTTGGACTCAAGAGTTTTAATGAGGTTGTAATCGTGTTTGATGTTTTTGTCAATAACGCTGAGTAATTACACAAATCATGCAGGAGCAGTTGCTGCCACGTGATGCTAATGTCAGCTGTTAAGCTCCAGCAGCATTTGCCACGCTGCTTGTTAATCATGCTCCTTTGAAACTTGGTTTCTTCCTTTGATATTTAAAGAAATGCCAGTGTGTCAGAATGTGAAGGTTAAAACAAGCAGCTGCTGTTAAAGACTTCTTTTCATTGTTGCTCTTAAGGTTTAACTCAGGCCGACATGTATGCAAATCCGTTGATTTTGTTCATGTTGCTGAAATGTGTTACTGTTGAAATTTCACTCAAATTTTAATACTACTGACCTATATGTTGTAAATATGTGTGTTATTGTGAGAGTTCATCCATCAGTCCTACCCTGTGCTGCCAGTGGTGACATATGCTGGTGCGAACGCCTGTGGATCTGGTGTCTGTACGCATACACTGCCAGCACCAACACCATGATGCATCCCATAATGCCACCGGCGACTGGACCCACAGGAGCACTCTTGATCATGTTCAGGGATGCCACCTCCTCATCTGTGCAGGAAAGAGAGAAGAGGAGAACAAGAGGAGAGCATGAGCAGAAGGTTGTTTAAAGTACAAAGGATTTCAGACGGCTCAGGAAGTGACAGCAAGCCAACATGAAACAGCTCGGGCTCAGAACCTAACTCTACTTTGATTCAATTCTCTCATCGGTGTGAAATGCCAAAGAAATCTCATTTCATCTAAAGTCTGCTTTTCAAAAATGATAAAAGAACCAAAGAAAATCAACTAGGCATAGAAAAGTATCTAATTTCTATTGTCCCAAAGACTCAAAAAAATATCTATTTTGCTTCTTATGCTTGCAAAAATCTATATGTATCTACATAAATACAGATACATAAATCTACATATATATGTATATATATGTATATATATATACACACACACACACATATATATATATATATCACAGTGTTTGCAAAAGCTTCAGTCTAGTTAATTTAAAGTAATTATCTTTAAAGTAAGAATCTCTGCAGAGTTTGATTTGTGTCCACATTCTCTTACCTATGAGTCCCAGGCCGTCTGCATAGGGACTCTTGGCGCCAACGATGCCCCCGAAACACTCCTTCTGCAGGGCACAGTATGGCTTATCGAGATGAGTCTTGCCATCACTGTCCACCATGCACCACTCACAGTCCAACACGCCGAAACAGTCACTGAAACAAAGAGGATATTGTTAGACTGTTTAAGAGCAAACTATAGAGAACTTACATGTTTTTAAAGGTAGGCTGAAGATTTAATCATCTTGTTCTTAAAAATTATGACAACATAGTACAATAATAACAGTAATATTTTTTAAATTTTTTTAAATTTAAAAGCACTACTCAGGAAAGAAAGCAAATCTATTAAAATTTGGTTTATTCACTTCAGTTTAGTCTTACAGAAATTCCACAGTATCATTAAAATATTTAGATAAAATCCTGTGATTTATATAACAGTGAATTACAGTGGATTCTGTCACACGCACAAGAGTCATGATTTAGGGTGAAATGAAAACTTATATTTATTTAATTCTGTGGGTATCTTCAATTAAAGATGTGAGCACATTAGACAGGAACCATACTCACACTTCCCAGTTGTTACCACTTGGTGGCACTGTGCAGTTGATGTTTACCAATAACATTCTCCTAGTTATCTGTGTAACTTCAGTGTAAATGCACCTTATATGTCATGACAGATTGATGTGTGTGTGCTGTTTGTTTCTGATGGTATATGACCGTCTAACAGCGCACTGGTATATGCTTCATACAAGCATTGATTTATTTCTTTCCCTATTAATATGTGATGTACATGCATGTGTAGTGAGTTTACCTGCTGGTGTATCTCTGGCTACAGCGGGTGTTGATACACTGAGGCAGGGTGTCATGCAGAGTGGGATCGATCACATTCAGACTGACTGGCTCCTGATGCACCTCACAGCTCGGATTCCTGTGCAACACACATGTACAAAACCATAACCAAAATAAGGTAAAAACACAGAAAGGTGTGAGTACAGTGCCTACTTTTGGCCGATAAAACATATTTAGTTGAGGATATAAATTCAAAACCTACAATGAGATGGGACTACACAAGTATAGTAAATTTTGTATAAAAAGAAATCAAATCATGAGCCCTCCAAGGGGAAGTCTTCAACACGTCAATTCATACAAAACAGCTCTAAACCGAAAAACATCAATGCAGCTTGACATAAAACACAAAGGAAAATCTGACAGTGAAGAATGATAATTGCATGTCTTCCTGAAATAAAGGAAAGAGTTGGCATTTGAAACATTGACGTGCTGTCAAAGGCTGCTGACGGCTGATGAATCAAGAAAGTTGGGTGAAACAAGAGAGAAAAGATAAAGAGAGAGATATGGGAGACAAAAGGATCAGGACTGAAAGGACAAGAGGGAGATAGTCAGAAGGAAAAGAGATGAGGAAACACCCACAAACATTAAAACAGCTCCTAAAATGTTAATTCTAACCATAAAATTAGTAAAACAGATCCAGATAGAAATCATCTTTATTTGTGTCTTTCTATATAGTTTTTACATGTCGTGCTATGAAGACTGTCTGCCTGAGTTGTGAGTGACAGCTCTATCACTGCAGTATAGCGTGACATGCATAGCAGGAGTGGTAATTTATGGCCTTGTTGTTATATTTAGACAACAAGCTTAGCTCACTATCCATTTTACAATGAGTTTGAATTGAACCATATGAAAAGTTTCCCTTCCCACAAGCCACCCACATAATAAAGAGTTTTCCTCTGTTACATCCCTCGAAATAAATAACAAGCAGAGTTCAGTTTGTAATGTATGTAATGTAATCCATTATTGTGTCTAAGACAGTGCTTCCACTGACCTGTTTTCTGCATTTGTGAGGTTGCCAGTACACTCATTGACCTCAAGGGGGCACTCACATGGACACTCACATTCATTCTGCTCCATCCTGAAAAACACAGTTACATATGAGTGAGAAACATTTACAGTTTACTGTACTGGTATATCACAAGCACAGTTTAATTTGTTCTTTGGTGATGTAATAACCCTTTCCACATATACACATGAATATATGTAATGTTTCAATGGCTGAGCCTCTGAATGATTTAGATGCCACTATCAGTACAGGTCACACAAACTATAATAACTCTGCTGCTATAGCTTTTTACCATTAGATCTGGCTCTTTACTGAACTTGTAAGGTGAGTCTTGTGATTATATTGGACAAACATGTGAAACACCAAATCTTATTTTTTAATAAAGTACAACAGGTAGATCCATTCATACAATATAAGAACTCCTGCAAGCGTCATAAAGTTTCCATCTTGTGTTAAGACATTCCAAGCCCCTAAGAGGTAAATCCAAGGTAAATCAATCCCGTGTATATGTCTGAAGAAAAGACCTGTGGCAGTTGAGACAGAGTCGGTCGACGGTGCTGCAGGCACAGAACGCCAGAGAGTCACATGTCTCGTTGACGATACCAGCAAAAGCATTGGTGCCAGGGATGCGGGTCAGACGGTACTTTGAACAGTGGCTACCATGGACCAGGTTGGTTAGGTCCCCCTATGAGAGAGATGTATCTTCAACACATCATCCACATTGAGCATATGAAATCTAAGGAAACATCTTTTAAAAACTATGTCTTGTCCAAAAAATCTTATTTTACCTCTGCTGAAAAACATCATTTTAATAACTACTTTATTAACAACACAAATGCTACAACACAGTTTTAACAGGATTACAGCCTATAGGAATAATAGAGCACCAAGCATGTAACACCAAGGATCACCACAAGGTAGCAGTGTTATACTATCACATATTTTCATGTTGCTTGGAAAAGCCCTTGTGTGTGTGTGTGTCTGACTGCTGCTGAGTTCAACTGTCTGAATCTGTGTTCCTGTGCAACCATTCATACATTCAGCTCGCTCATGTTTTTCTGTCTCACCATTATGCTTGTGTTGAACTTGTAGAAGCGCTGCACGGTGCGATCACTAAAGCTGTTACATAGGTTCTTCTTGACAAAGTTGGGGTGGTTCAGGATATCGTTAGCCACCAGTGGTTCCTGCCATCAGATAATAGTATGAAAAAAAGACCCATGGAAAAAAATACATAAGGGAGGAGGAGGAATGAAGAAGGATCATTGTAATTTTAACATTTGCACTATACATTATTCCATGGTCTTATACCTTATGTGTGATGTGCTGTTGCTCTGCAGGGGCATGACCTTTAGGGTCAATGAGAGTTGGGTGAGCGACCAGGTAACCTCTGTCCTCCATTATGAAGCACCTGTAATGTACACACAAAAGCACATGTAGAGACTGCAGCACAATGACTGTTGAGGGTTCACTGAGGGATGGTGACATAACTTATATATAAACTTACAGAAGTCACAGCCGTACTCTTTCATCAGCCACTGATTTGAAATGCGTCATTCAACTAAAACCTGCATAATGCTGCTCCACCCTACTTCCCTTCATTCCCTAAACATTCTGCCAAATACTGCTCCTCTCTGTCCCACACCCCCTTTGGACTAATCCCGTTTTATATGGCTGCTGAGCACCAACAGAGAGAGCATGAAGGGAGCACAGAGAGAGAGACGAGTGAGAAGAGGAGACTGGGAGAGGAGAGGGAGGTGGAAGAAAAAGGTTGAAAAAATAAACATAAAGGGAGACGTAAAAGCAGGAGAAAGTATGTAGGACTGAGACAGCAGCAACATTTCATCTCCAGCAGGAAAGCCATGATAATCAGCTTATCTCTCCTTTAATTTGTCTTCTCCATCTTAGCAAGTTCAATTCTTGCTTGCGCTTAAGCAGAGGCCAGCCACTATCCAAACAAGTTTATGGGAGAAAGCAAAAGAAGAAATACAAACGGAAGAGGAAAGAAGTTACATGCATGAGAAAGTGAAAGGAATGAAAAATAAGAGTAGACAAACCTCCTATCCATCCTACTCTTACCTTATCTTGTTGCCCTTGTCCTGGTTGCAGATTGGCAGCAGGTCAAGCAGGACCTTATAGAAGTAGCGCAGGGTGAAGTCAATACCCATCACAGCGATGGCATAACCAGGGGCCATCTGCGAGCTGAAGAGAGAGGGAGACACAGAGAAGAAGACGACAGAAAAAACATCACAAAGGATTGTAAATGTAGAAAAAACTTTAAATTTTCTGCTAAAAGTGTTTGTTGTGATCGTGTGCTAAGTTGTATGCAGACAGAAGTAATTGTCCTTCAGATAACATAAATATTTACGACAGCAACTTCAGCCAAAAAAGATCCACATTAAACAAATACATCACACACACTCGCATAGACACAGTCTCTTCAAACCAGTGTTTACGCAACCGATGGACTGCACAGTGTTATGCTCACTGAGCCAGCGATCAACACACTGATCCTGACACATCGAGTACACTGATACTGACTGTTTATATTTTTCATTTGCATGAACCGTAGTAAACAGTTTCTATTGTACTCATGCAAGCGATGTTGTGGCGCTAAGTTGCATTTAAAGCTCACAGAACTGGAAACATAAACACGTAAATCTCAGTCTAAGCTACAGGCTTCTCAAGGAGGCTGTGTGCAAAACAATCTGCTTTATCTTCTGAAACAACCAGTTGAAGCAAATAACATTTTGATTCAAGGAGGTGACTCAAATACAGTAGTTTGCCTAATAAAAAGCAGATACTTAAAGATAACTGTGAATAAAACCAGAACATCTGGATGAGGGATATTCAGTCAGTCTCTCCACAATCCAAAAGAAAATTATATTCAATGGTCTCCTTTAGCTTCCTTTAAATGATCACTTGTGTTCAAAGACAGTGTACTCTGCTGCAATGCTGAATCAGGGCACAAACAGAAAAGATAAAGTGAATGACTCACAAATGTGAGTTAACCAATGATATATGTCTATAATTTGCTAGCAAAACTAAATTTAACTACCAAGTACTAACTAAGTAAATCTGGAGCAACAAAACCACTAAGAGTATTGAACTGAGCAAGTTATTGACTTAAACCTCACATTTCAAGGGGAACATTACATTATTTCTTCTTTTTAAAGTTACAGCCTCCGTTGATATGAGTACATTTATTTAACACATACAAGCAAACTCTTATTTTTAGCTGTTGCAATAAAATAGGAGATTCATTGTAGTAAAAAATACACCTTCCTCTTCTTACCTGGAGGCATGGATCGTGTGGCTGATGGTGACAACATAGCCTGCCCCGCCCACATCCAGGTACGGTCCCGTGAAGGTGATGAGGCCTGGGTTAGCCACAGCATGCTGGTACCTGCACAATACAAGCCACAGGCAGAGAGTGAGTTCATAAACCTAAATTTTTCCTGGCAAACGCAGTAAGTGACACATCTTTTTGGCTGCTTTTCATTCATTTGGTGCATTTGTTTCACTTGATTCTGTACTAAATAAATGTGGATTACACGATTACAGCCTCATTATGTTACTTGTAACTTGTACACCTGCACATATTGTAAAAGATGATCTGTATAAATCTGTTTCAGAGAAGTTGTAGAGAAAGGCTGAAACTCCATTATTGAAGCAGGGTTATCATTTGTAGAGCACAACACTTGACATGGGCTGATCTGTAAAAGTGGCACTATGAATGTAATCTTCTTAAGAAAAGCCATGTGCTCTACACAAACAGCAGATTAATGTGACTAAAAACATTTTCAAAATGTTAAGAAAAAATTTTTGGGTAAAGTTTCAAAAAATAGTGAGTAAGATTTATTGAAATACCTTGTACTGGCTGTTTGACAGCCAGTACAAGGTTACATTACAATTCAACTGTCTGACAAACAAAAAAAAATTTTTTTTTTTTAATTATGTAGTTTTTATTGATAATCTGTCAAGAAAGTTTGGAGCTAATTCAAACCATCAGTGGCTGGTGACCATTTAAATACCGACATGTACCTGCAGTTTGCACACACTCTGTCTCTTTTAACTCTTTTCCTTCCAACACCATCTCATTCCTAATTTTTCACACACACATCTCAAGTAAACTCATGCAAACACACACATACACACAAACACACACACACACACACACACACACACACACACACACACACACACACACACACACACACACACAC
>JAPZDY010000021.1:7301422-7318224 GCA_029783645.1 Ctenochaetus hawaiiensis
ACACATACACACAAACACACACACACACACACACACACACACACACACACACACACACACATCTTTACTCCTGTCACCCCCCCTTCACACCCTCCAAAGTAAGCCTCACCATTGTCTGCGGGTCGGGTCGAAGGCTTTGTCCATTAGTGATCCTGGATAAATCCGGAGCACCCCACTGGGCGTTGCTATGTAACGGCGCACAATGTAGCAGTTGAGGCTACTCATTTCCATTAGTGTCATCCACTCATCCGTGACGTGACTGGTTGCCATAACCTCGTTCCTGACAGAGGACTGCAGAGGAAAAAGGATGATGGGATGGAGGGAGACAGAGAGAGAAGAGGGATGGTGAGAGTGGAAAAAGAGGTGGAAAGATATAGAGACGGAGGGAAGAGGTAAACAAGGGGGGAGAAAAAGAAGTTAAGGAGGGAACAGAAAAGTGAGAGTCTTAATCTGGGCTTGGCCTGACGTAAGTTGGCAAAAAATTCTGGCAAGTTTACCTCCAGTCCACCCTCAAACAAGATACTCCTGCCAATTCACACAATCAAATTTAAAATTATTCTACTGTTTTACTGCTAAATGCGGTCATTCACACTTCAGATGAACTGTCAAGGTATATTCAGGAAATCACATGGCCCAAAAAATGAGGAATTCAGGAATAATGGGTCTCAATTATCCCTAAAGCCCTGAAAACACCCCGAAAAATCACATCTCAGTCCTGTTTTCAGAGAAGCTTCAAAGTTTGAAAGGGGTGATGAGGTCACTGGAGGGGGCCTTTAAGACTAGCCTGGGAATCAGAGCTGGGACAGAGGCTTAGAGTTCAAACTCTAACCCCCTACTCCCCCCAGGACAGGAATGCACACAGAGTGCCAAAACCACGTGGGGGTTTGTCCCCTTCTTAAAGATGCAGAGCTTCATTTAGAAATCGGTGATTTTAAGCGTGAACGTGAACAGCCTGAAAGGTTTCTTGCCAGATATTATAAGAAAAAGAACTAAAGTTGGATTTAACAAATACTTCTGAACACTTTAAATATCTTGAGAGCCATTAAAATATGGATATTTGTAGACATGTCTGCAGGCTGACCGCGGGGCTGGCTACGAGCCATGTGTTTGTCAGGTAAACAGTGTTAACCCTGTGTGTGCCCACAGGCTGCTCTCAGCCGCGAGCTGCCTCTGTGTTCCCAGGTTTGCTTACCTTAAGGCCTGGGTTGGCTATGAGCCTGGTGTTATCACTCAGGTAGGCGGTGTAATGCTCCACCATGCGCTTTGTTTCTGGCTGACTGAGGTGCTCGTAGGGAGAGGAGAAACTACCAGCTGCCAACATCACAGTGGGGGACTCTGGGAAAGAGACAGAAAGGGACAGTCAGTGATTGTTGAATTGAAACATTGGATAAAAATAAAGTGCGCAGATTCATTTATTATCCCAAGTCATTAGATATGAGTTCAGTGCTGTGGATTCAGGGCTTGTCTTACCGACTGTGGCGAGCTGCTTGAAGTGCAGGCAGGAGCTGGGCTGACCCAGCAGGTCCAAACGATGGTACAGTAGCTTGGAGCTGGGAGCTGTGTTCAAGTTCTTCAGCTGCTTCACTGGGATCTCTGGCTGCACATAAACGATGCACAGGATGAACGACGTGTCCTGGACCTGGAAAACAGGACAGGAACAGAGGGTGAGACCTATGATGATCAGTGTTTTAGTTATTGTCAACATATTCCATGAAAAGACCAAAACCAACCATGTCAGAGTAAAGTGTTTTTGGTTGGCAACTCGGCTTATTGCACAAAAGGATAAGCTGAATCAAGCTTTGGCTGCAAATATTTAGATGCAGACTCAGATTAATTTTCTATCCAACATGAAGAAACTTTTTGGTCCAGACATCAAAGACCTCAACATAATCACTATCAGAAAGGGGTTTCATTTGTGAGACGCTCACTTTATCTTCTCATTCTTGTGTTTCAAACACGCTGAGCCAGAATAAACAAGGTCAGAGACAAACAATCAATCCAATCAGTTAAATTAAACTGAAATAAAAGTGAAGTCTCTATTCAGTCTGGAGGGAAGGGGGCGAGTGCTGTCCTGTAGTTCATTTCCTTGTCTTGCTTTTGGACACTGATATGCAGGTTTGTGGCTGTTTCGTCATCAATACCTTGGGTTTTTCCTAATGGACTTATTTGCTGCTGCAGCCTGATTTGGTCATGCTTGTGCACAATACAGAGCACACAGATAAGACAAAAAGTAAGAACACTCTTAAGTACAGACATGTAAAGTTGCAAAATGTGACAGAGGTAGGATGCAATGCGCATAGCGTGGCCAAGAAAGATAAATAAAGTCATGTAAATAAAATACTGGCAGTTAATGTGATTTATACACTTACTGCTACAAACTTTGTACAAACTAAGAGGCCAGAGAGTCTTTGACATTACACACACTCCCCGTAGCTATCAGCTCTCTCGTTTAGTGTTTACTATCAACCATCACAGCCCATGTTCGGGGGCTGAAAGCGTCTCCCAGAGAAGATAAATGTGTCTGGCTCAACAGCTGCTTTCACACCACTGATTTTAAATGAAGCATGCAGGGCTGGTCTGGTCCCAAGTTCAGAGAAGTGATTCTTAAACAATGCAGAGAGTCAAACGAGCAGGTTTCAGAAAGACCCAAAGGCTTCTGATGACACTTGTTTAGTCTTAACTCTGGTCTTTAGCACAAAATGGAACAATATGAAGTGCCCTTAAAGGAGCCTCTGGAAATTATTTGGCCTACAAAAAAGAAAAGAATGGCATAGAAAACAACAGACTCTTCTTGATTTTTCATCTGGGCCAATATATCCCTCTTCTGGCTCTGGAGAGTTCATTTAAAAAAGAAAACACACAGCTGTCCAACTCATTGTGAAGGTCAAGTGTTTGAATGAAACTTAATGTCAAAAGCTTTTAATAAAGGCATTAAGTCAAATGCCTATATGAAGTGTGATATTTCTGCTCCTGCCAAGAGCCTTAAGTCAGACAGAAAAACACTCAATAATATGTGATGTTATTACCGCTCTGTTTCCATTTGTTCCTAAAAAATGACACTTTTGGGCCTGAGAGGAGAGCAGATTCAAGGGACAGGCAGTCTATGGGTGTGGGAGCACTTGGTTTTTATTACACTGACTAATTTAAGGTGACGGAGGTTTGGTGGAAACATAAAGGCTGGGAGCATAAATCTTTACAATGCAATACGGTAATGATAAAGAGCTAAAGACAGAAAAGCAAGAGATGTAGAGACAGAATATGAGGTACTTACTCTCCCACTATGACAAAGGCTCATTGCTCTGCAGCCAAAAATGATCATTTGTGTCCCACCTGACAGTCCTAATTAATATATGACCCATTTGCTTTCATTTAATCTGGACGACTGCCATTCGAATGAGGGGAAAAAAAAGCAATATCCAGGTAAAAATTTTCACCTTTACACATGTCCATTTAAAGTTATTATCCGGCCACAAAATATTGCATCCAGCTAAATCATTTATGTGGCAGATGTTAAGTCTCTGCACAGTCTGTATGACACCTACCAGTTTCCAGGCGTAGCTGACGTTGTACGCGTCTTTGCTGTTGTCCCTGAGTCGGTTGGTGTGCCAGGACAGAGAGGAGTTGACGGGCACAGAAATGACCTGACTGCCCAGAGGGAGGCTGCAAGAAACACACAGCATTAAACAACAAAAAATACATATGGTATATGTTGTGTGTGTATCCAGGGCTGAAGGAATTCTGGTGTTCAACAGTTTTTTAATTGTTCATCATCTTTTTCTTACCTAAGAATGTTCTGACGAACAGCAGGGAATCCTGGGATATTCTCGTAGTGGATGATGTCAGTGTGCAGGGGAGGCTCTGTCATCAGGTAGGGCCGTGTCAGTGACGGGTGCATCAGGGTGAAACCTGGGAAATCGAACAACAAGTTGACAACATCATAAATCAATGCCTATATATTTATGTAAACAATATACAGAAGTCTAATAGAGAGAACCGGACCCACAAAACAATATCAAAACAACCATTCCCCCCATCGGGCCATTCTGTGGCCACTGTCAAACAAACCCACAAAGAAGAAAATGTAGTTTAATTTCAAATTGCTTATGCATTTATTATTATGTAACATTCTATTTACTCTCCAGCAATACACTTGTGCAAAAACTACCCCAAAATGAATCAAACAAAAAGTCAAGCCAAGGCACAGATGCCTGGTTATCAAGTCATTTAAGTGTAAACACAAAAATAAATAACAAAAAAGTCGGATCAACACAAACATCTGGTGGTTTACTATTTTCAGAGTGGATTTTATCATTTTTTTTGTTTTTTGTAAAACTAGACACAAATAAAAGGTTTCTACTTGTAGCTTCTCCAAAATACAGCTGAGTGTGGTAGATAGATGGAACTCATTTTAATCATGCTCTCTATCCAAAATCTTCTCTCCTGAGAAAGATTGCAGCATCTAAAGATGCTCGGTATCACACAGCAGTGATGGTGCTTAGCAACCCTGTGCAGCGATAAACACACTCTCAGCAGCAGCAGTGATCATTTTGGGAGAGACAAAAAGCCCTCAAGATACAAGATTCAAAGCCCATCTGTTTGAAAGAAGTAAACAAACAAAATCTCTAACACACTGTGTGTATTTAAAAAAGAGTGTGTGTGTTGGTTTGTCGAAGAAACAGCAGGTGTGGTGTCTCACACTCTTTATGAAGAATCCATCTGCTGCACAAGACGAGGCATTTCTGGCCTCAGACAGAAACTCCTGTGCACGTGGAGAGAACCAAAGCATTCATATAAAATATGCATGAATCTATACATTATCCAGTTTGGGTGCACGCCTGCTTAAATCTGATCAACACAGACACATATTCAAAAGAAAACGATAAATGCCATAATAGCTCCCATGCAAAAAATATTTTCAGTTTACTCATCTTCTGTTTTTAGTTCCAGGTCCTGAAGCCTCTTGTCAGTGTTGTATTTACTTAATCATATTTACCTTCACTTTAATTGGCAGCAGAGGATTTAAATGCCACCTAATAACTTTAATGGGGCTCATTTGTCGATGTTTAGCGAGCTGCTGCACTAATAAGCTCGGAGCAGTAATAAGCTATAATTTGATGGCATATTTATTACAATAACAAACATTTTAGAGGGGAAAAAAGAGACTCATTGAACGTTAAAGCAGAGAAGCAAAACTCACACAGCTGCAAAAACTCATGCGCAATAATTAGGTTTAAAAGTGAAAAATCTAATGCTGAACATACTCACACTTTAGGTGTGTAAAGGTCAATTACTCTGTCAGTGTTTTTTGTTTTGCTACCTCCCTCCTACACCTCTAAATATTCCCCCTCTCTTCTGCAGGTTATGCAACTTTTTATTTCCACTTTGTCTTGTTCCAGCTTGTTTTAATTATCCCCTTCTTCTAGCCTCATATTTTCATGCCAAAATCATACACAAACCGAGTCTGGTTACTGTGGTGTTTGTTGCCAGTCGTGTGATATTACCTGCCCTCCCTGACATCTACTTTTTTCAGCTTTCAAGTGCAGTTTAATTTCCCTTTTGGCTTTGCACTTCAGTTTTATTTAGGATTAACTCTTCTGCTCTGTGTTGGGACTTGGAAGTGATGGTAGCAGTGAACTTTCAAAGGAGAGACAGATCTGAACAGCTGGGACATAATAACCATAACAACACACCCATTCACCAGCAAATGTAAATGAACATTCATGTGTTACCTGTAAAGCTAATATAAAAAAACTCAGTCTCCATTTTCAACACCTTGTCTTCATTTTATGTTTTGAAATATTACCTTGTTAGCTTGGCAGCAGTACAGTGTCACTAAAAATGATGCCACTAATTGCGGACATTTTCCTCAGTATAAATACTGGGAATCGCTCTGCACAGACACTGCCATCCAGCAAAACCTTATTCATGTCGCTGGCCTACAGAGCACAACTTACCTGCTGTTCAGCAGCAGAGGTCTGAGTCAAAACCCCCCTCAGCTGAGGCCAAAACAAACCAAGACCGGACATGAGCACTACCGCCCTGCGCTGTGGCAGCGCACTGAGGCATGGCTCCACAGAGAGGGGGATGCCAAAGAAGTGCCAGTGCTACCAAGAAGATATGAATTAGCTCTAATAGGACATAATGGCTGTTAGAGAAGCTGAGATAGGCAAAATAAAATGTAATTCCACTTGTATGTGAAACAAAAATGACCAAAATAAACTTCACTCTAACCATTTGGAGTGTTCTCTAAGGCTGTGACTAATAAAGATTGATACCCTGACTGTGTACAGGAATGCTTTGTCGGACCTGTAGGTCGTAGCACAGTTTTTCCTGAATGTTGCTTGTTTTTTTACTGGCTTAGAAATCTGAGCACCGGGCAATGTGCGACTGGTTTTCTCTGCTGTGTTTGTTGTCTTACCCTCGAGACCTGTTATTACCGCACATGGAGAAAACTATTTGGAGAACAGCCTGCCATGATTTAAAGCCTTATTTGGTTGTACACCTGCAGACACTGTTCATGTGGCTAACCACAAGTTGGGAAAGACACAGTATTCTGCACTACAGTAGATTGTCCTGCTGATTTTTGTGTGATGAAAATGGGAGTTTGTGTGTGGAAAGCCAGAAGCCCAACAGAGATGTTTGCCCTGGGCATATTACTGCCACCTCATCTGTCTCAAGGTGACTGACCTTTGTTGTCAATGAGGAATGTGTACGACGCCAGCGAGTCTTGGTAATAGGTGACATCTTCTAAGATGTAGGCCAAGTTCACATCAACCCCGACCACACCCAGGAGCAGGTTACCGAAATAACAGGGCCGGCTCACAGTCATAATAAACCCTGGAGAGAGAAGAAACAAGAATCCAAATATTAAACTCATGCAACATCTCTAATACACTTAGCTTATGTCTGTTGGAGCTCATTGTGTCTTTGCAGCTGAGTTCTGCTGAGTGTGTTTTATTTCTGTGCAAAGTTTAACAGTTTTAATATTTTTCCATTAATAAAAGTAGTTTGACATTTTTGGAAGTAGAGTTTTTTCACTTTTTGCTACAAGTTAGATGAGAAAATGAACACAACATTTCTTTAATATATACCTAGAGCCAACAGGCAGTTAGCTTAATATAAACACTGAAAGCAAGGGGAAACTGTTAGCTTGGCTCTGTCCACAGTAAAAATAAAATCAGCTGACAAACACCTCCAAAAAGCTATTTTTTATTTACTTCATTTCTTTATGTCCACTTTTTGGTTGACAGCTCTGCAGTTTAATGTGAATGGAGATGGAAAGGCCAGCATTGAAAAAACAGTCTGGTTGAAAAGGATGTTTGACGTAAAATGGACTCACTCTCACTTTTTTGTACTTTAGGGGGAAGGAAAAAGTAATCTGCCTTGTCTGCAAACAAGACATTTTAAATGAGACCAATCAGAAATCTAACAAAACGTTTATGGATTTTCCTGTGGGGCTTTAAATCACGTCGGCTCCATTAACTGGAGCTGAGTCATCCAAACATCACTAACCTCTGTCTTAAAAGGTTGAACTCTTTCCCTGAATTGTTTAGTAATCGCAATACATATAAACTTATGATGTTTCGACGCAGTTTTATTCAGTTGATCTCAAGTTGCTTTGAATGAGACCCTTTGCTGTTCTGACTCCTTCCAGTTTTTTCCAGAGCACTCACCATCTCCCATGGGGTCAGCGTAGGGCAGGCTGAAGCGGGCCAGGTCGATCATGCGATTGGGCAGATTAATGTAGAAGCGGCCCACTGTTGTCTCCAGGTTGCTCAGCTGGTTTAGCACCATCATGCTCCCCTTCATCACCGGCATCATGGAAGCTCCCGCTGATCCAGATGAGGACGCCAAAGACGAGCGGTCTCTGTCAGACATCCGGTCGACGCCATACTTCCCTGAATTCTGTTCTGCCAGATCCCTCAAGAAGGCTAGCTCCTTCAAGCCGGTCACCCCCTCTGAAGGAGGAGAGAATGGGATAGAGAATGAGTTTAGTATAGGGAGGGAAAGTTTGATGTTCAAGGAGGAATAATAAGAACAAATTCATATCTGACAGCATGGTTGAAGGTCTATTGAGCAGGGTAATTGTGCAACTGAAGAGAAGGGAGTGGCTGAAAGGAGGTAAAAGAGTTCTTGGTTACAGCTCTTTACTAAAGAGTGCATGACATGAATTCCTATTATTCATGGCAACCCGCTGTTCTTTTTCCCCTCCAGCTATAAATAACAATTCTTTCAAGGAGCAGAAAAAAAAAAAAATCTGCCAGCAAACAGTGGCTGAACTCATCAAGAATCTCTGAAATGAGGGATGTATAACCTCATGCTGTTCAGGTTGTTAAGCAGCATCAAAAGGGATCATTAATCAAAGTGCATACTACAGTCTATACATCACCACGAGGATTTCCCAAACTTTTTTGGCAACAGCAAGCAGAGATATTTCATACATGCAGGCCCTGACTTGTGATCCTGCATCATGATCTCTGTAAGCCTTATCATGCATCTGCCAAAAACAAATGTCATCTGTGAGGCTCAGAGATCATAACATACATAAATCCTTCATCCACTTAAAGAAAACATACAGCTGAGACGTTAATGCACCGTTCAGGCTCAATCGCTCCGAACCTCGCAAGGTCAGCGAGAGGAGAATGGATAACCACGGCTCTGCAGCTGTCACCTGGAACATTTGGCATCCAGAAACCTATTGGGAAGGATCGAGTCCAGAATGACTGCCAGTATCCAATCATTGACTGGATTACTGCAGAATCCCTTTTTAATGCCAAGGCTCGGCTCTGCTGATCATCACGCTGGGCGACTGGGAGGGGAGGAGGGCACTGTGGTCATGGGAGGCAATGTCAAACGAACTCAAAACAGAAATTTTGCTGACAGCACAGGTTTCTGATTATTTTAACTAAGGAGCCAGTATCCATTCTCTGTCTTTTTTCTAGGATAAGTATGATGATCCTGGGAATTCTACCTCTTAAATGACACTTTGTGAAATTTTTTTTCTAAAGAAATCACAATATTTCTAATTAAAATGCAGTATATGTATATTCAAGGCTTTCTGAATGTAAGAACATGCAAATGTGATAATTCAAATATTTTGAAACCTGCATTGTAGGCTGGGCTGGGAACCCCCTAGCATTTGCCAGAAGATGACAAGGAAGCATTGTAATTTGCCAAAATATCTATAAAGTATTTACATAACTTTGTGCTACTTTACTGTGGGCCATCTTTGTGGGATTTACCTTGAACCTTTCATAGCTTATCTATGCTACATCTTCCCTCATTACTCCCCAAAACAGGAGGTTATCGGTGTGTGAGGTAATCAGTCTGTCACCACTCAATTACTCAGTCTGTGCCTGCTGTCTTCTTATTGCTTTTTCAAGTACCTGAGATGAATGAATCAACCACAAATTTAAGAGTTACTTCAGAGTAGATAAGGAAGATAAATGTGTGTAATAATAGCTGAAAGTTCTAGTTAGGACATTAGCTTTCATTTAGTTGCGAAACATTTTGCTGCCTCTTATTAGCAGTGCCCCACTTGTTGTCACTAAGCATTGGGCCGGGGTGCAAAAAGAAAAATCCTGGTTAAAAAAAACTTATGCAACTATTTTTGCTTAAAACAGCAACTTGAAAGTCATTTTGATGGGACACTGACTTAAAATAGGGTGAATGGTGTCTCTGGGTCATTCATTCTGCACTATAGTAGCAGTTTGCTGCAATATGTAAGTAGGTGAGCAGGCAGATCAGTGTGTGTAACGCTTTATGCTCTACAGTTAGGACTGATTTTAGTATTTCTTTATCACATTTTATGGTGAAAATGCATTTTGGTTTTGCATCTGAAATTCTTTGGCTGCTTTGACTCTAAAAGTTTTACAAAGTTTCCTGACAGACAGATAGTTTTACTTGTTGATAAAGAAACTCCTGCTAATTGTTGTTATAATTTAACATATTTGGGTGAAGGCCTGTTTGTCAGATAAAACTGTTTGAAGACATTTTCCATTTCCCATTTTGAGCTCTTGGAAAATGTGAGGGAACATTTTCAGTATTTTATAAACTACATTTCTTTGATCAATCATAACAGACCAACAGGACAGCAATTTATTCAGGCTACGAGACACAGTTTTGGTGAGCGAGGTGGACATCTCATTAACAAACAAACAAACACACACATACACACACAACTGTGCATTATACTGCCAGGGGACTGCTGATCTCTTTGAACAATCAGTACTTCACATTTGGCAATGGATGCAGGGAATGAGACACACACATACACCCACAGTGGGCCTCTCAGCTGTGTGCAATAGCGTCAGCAACAAAACAAATGTTTTTTTGGATATGCAATGCTAATAAACTCAGAGGACGACAGATTTCTGCATCCTTTTCATCATCGAGCTCTTTAAGCAGCCAAGGTCCTCTGTCAGTCACACAGAGTGAGCAGTACAGCCTTTGAAGTCTCACTCTCCCCTCTCCTAGATGTACCTCATTTCCATTCTCAGATGCAAAAATGATTTGTATTAATGGTGGACTAATGCATGCACAGCAGAGGTGTGTGTGCGTGTGTGCGTGTGTGCGTGTGTCGTAGAGGGAGGTGGGAATTAGAAGAGGCAGATGGATGAACAAGGACAATAAAAGAGGAAAAAGGAAACAAACACCACCACAACACACACTTAGACACACAGATACACACACATGCACAAAGAAAAAAGCCTTTGAGGTTTCTGAGCACCTCTCTAACCTTCTGTATTCTCTTGAGCACATTGTGCCCAAGAACAGAGAAAATACACTGAACACATGGAAACAGACAGACACAGCTCCCAGCAGAGCCAAAAGACAATGAAGCTCTAGGTGTGTGCAACACAAACACAGAAAGAAAATTAATCAACATTAACACGAAGAACTTGGGACTAATACTAGACCAAAAAAGTCCAAGTTAAACTGTCCTTGTTTTGTGCTTAATTTTTGAAAAAAAAGGCTCCTTTTCTAAGCACTACAGTCAAGTGAAACAATTGGTGTTGCATATGAGATAACCTGGAAGCTCTTCATTCAGTTTGCTTTGGATAAGATAACAGTAAATATAGCTTATCCTGAGGGACACTGTCTTGCTACTGTTGCAGTAAAAAGTTGGGAAGAATGTAAATATACAATGCCAATAAATAGATCCACAAAACAAAACCAAAATCACTAAATCCAAAATGTACACAACACCAAGAAATATGAACGAGGTCAAACTTTATACTGAAGACACTTGAAAACATTACACAAAAAAAAAAAAAAAAAAAGTCAAAACTATAAATAAAATGCTGGTCTCTCTTGGTAAGTAAGTCTTTCAGAATAGCTGCAGCAACAGTAACTTGCATCAGAGAGGAGTGATATTTCTAGCAGGGACATAAAATCCAGGTGAAAATCATAACAAATAGTCTTTAATACAAGTGACGTACCGTTCATAAGAGCGTAGGTGAGGATCATGACCGAGTTGTTGAGGTGTCTGTTCTCCTCTCTGACCACACTGAGCGTTGCTCTCTTCTCCTGCTCGGATGACTCTCGAGATGTGATACCAGACGACAGGTAGATGATTACCATGTCTGTAGCTGATCCAAGACAGAAAAATACAACACTCATATCAATAAACATCTGATGAGAGAGTTGTTTTTTTTTTTTTCGGAAATTCCAGATATGATGATCAAATCTATGCAGAAGAGCAATAATTTGTCACAAAAGCAATACACAGACAACTAACTCTCAGTGTCACAAGAATTCTACACCATCATTTTCTTACTGGTGCTTTGTTTGCAGAGACTGCTGGTGTTTCGGAGCAGCTGAAAGGCCTTTTGGAAGCCTGCTGCATGCTGTGTGGCTCCATCAGAGGCCTTGATGTTGGAGATGAAGGTGCTCATCTTCCTCTTGGTCTCACTTGTGGCTGGAGAGAGCAGACTCTTATAGCACTGGTCCAGAGAACAGGAGCGAACCATCTCTGCCACTGACAGAATGGAGATCTGAAGAGGAACGATAATCAGATTAAACCAAATGCTGGTTGGAGCGACCAGATGTCACTAAACATTTGTGGATTTTTTGATTTTACAAAGCATTCAAGCACATCTGATTCTCTACTTATGAAACCCAAATTACATTCTTCTGAATAAAGTGTGGTAAGAGATATGAGTTCTGTTCTTTTTCACCAACCTTGTCGTGTTCGTCTACGGCATTGAGGATGACCAGTGCAGAGTCCCTGGCGATCTGAAGCTGTGTGTCTGTGACAGACGCTCCGTGGTCAACCATCACCACAATGTGTTTAGACTGGGGACGCACTGCAGACACATACACAGGCCTGCAGGGGCACAAGAAAACATGCACATCAAGATCAGACAATTGACAGTACAGTCAATATTAACAAAAACTGTAACATCATTAGTGATAATACAGTGATAATAAATCAAACATGGAAACATTACATTTAAGTGCACTAACAATGGAAACACATAATGAATTCTCTATAAGCTCGAGAAAATGTCTGCAGATACCGAAAACATGACTTCAAGAGGTCACTCATCTGATAACTAAACCTTGCATCTTTTGTCTTTTCCTTGTGCCTTTGCTTTAATCACAGTTTCATTTCTTGTCGAGTCTGAACTCTGCCACAGTCTTAATGGGAGATTTCCTTTCTTTTATTTTAATACTTTCAGTGTATATTTGACTCTTTCTGAATATCACTCATAGCTGAGTAAATTATCTAAAACAACAAGTGAAAACCTTCTAGATCCAGAAGCTACTATAGAAATTGCAATTTTTTGTTCATGCTATGCTTTTTTTTTAAATAACATACATATTACATATTTTTATCACTTTCAAAGCCATAAAAAACATAATTATATAAAAAAACTGAACACAATAAACATCAGCCACAAGTATGAAAATCCCCCTAAAAAGGGGGGAAAAAACAAGATGAACCCTTGACATTAAAGAGACAAAGCACTTCTTTAAAAAATGAAACTATAAGCTTGCTGTTGGCTTAACTGGAGGTCTAAAATGTTTTCTGTGTATGTTAATGTACATATATTATCAGCTTTAGGGAATATGGGGTTGCAGATGGTTGGATGCTCAGTGCCTGCTGCATGTGTGTGGTCTGCTGCACAAGGACACGCGGACACAGGGCCAAGCAGTAGAGTGATGCACTCACAAAGCCTCATTCACACTTGAAGCACGCCAAGAAATGTAATTTCTCTCATGGCTGTATGCCAGCTCAGTGGTTCAAACGGGAAGGGGGAAAAAAATCTAAAAGACAAAATAAAAAAGGAGAAAAAATGCAAAAAACAGACAAAAGAATGTAGAAAAGGACAGGAGAGAGAAGGAGATGTCTTTTTAAGCTGTGAGCATAACACTGGAGGTGTGAAATTCCAACAGGCTTTAATGGTCCAGAGCCACATTCCTGCCAAGGGCATGTGTGGTCAGGGTGTGTGTGAGGGTGACATGCCATCATCGTGCCCTCTGGGCAACCCCACAGCAACTGACAAGTGATGAAGAGTGAGGGAGAGGAGCGGGCCAGAGGGTGGGAGAGGGTGAGGTAGAGGTGACTCTACAAAGTGAGTGATGTCTGTTAAAAAAAAAAACAAAAGAAGAAGGTGGTTTATACCTGCTGCGGTGCTCGTAACTTCCTTTGCACTGGAACTTGTGGGCAGGGAAGACTGTGAAGATGCCCTCCTCTGAGCTGAAATACTGCCACTTTATCCCCGGGTTGGACTTCAGGTTGTCTGCCAACACTGTAAGGAGGAAGAGACAGCAGATTTAATATGTTAAAAAAGAGGGAAGGATAAAGGGGAACAGGGAAAGAAAAACAGGGAGGATAAAAACCACAGCCTCTACCAGGAGGGAGACATTTTCAAGTTCAAGGTTAACTGTGATTTCTAAATGATTCAGAGTGTGTGAGAGAAACCACTCCTATCCCAAGATCAGTTCAAAAATCACACTTCATGTGTTCATGCCGTTCATGCTTAACATTTTAGTTTTTGTCTAATGCTTTGGGATGTTTTTAGCTGTCGACTGAACTATAGACAATATGATGCTGCTGGCCACAAACTTTTAGAACTTCTCTACTCTACTGCTACAGCCACATGACCACTAAAATTATTTTGGTCAAGATGAGTGTTTTAGCACCAATTAAGAAAAAATCTCAGTCCAGACTAACAAGCCTGAAAACGCTTATCACATGACCAATTTGGTTTGTATGGGCATGCATGCGCTTGTGTAAACAGGAAGCAGAGGGTTGGCTGCTTACCTGTAAAAAAGACTGAAGGATGAAAAGGAATGAGTCAAAAGTAGGACCAGATATTTCTTGGCTTGGACCAACAATGAGGTGTAACTACAATTGAAAGTATGTTTCAGGGGCTCTAAAGTACTGGTATAGATATGTAAATAGCCTCCACCCTTCACTCCTCTTATTGAGTAAATCAGGTTTATTTAGAAAAAGTAATTTGAACTGCTCAACTAACAGGAAATACACAGTACATTTCTTCCATGTGGATACCGGATGTCAAACTGCATGTCATAACTGTGACTGCAGGGCAAGCTGAAATAACAGCCGTAACTATAACCTCTGCAGACACTGAGCCTAAGTCTTTGCTCAACGCTAACAGACCCATTTTTTTCCCTTTTACTGGGTCACAAAGTCAACAGTATCTTCACAGAGATCCAATCACAAAGCCAGCAACTTCCTTTCCGCTCGCTGCAACACAAAACGGCCTTTTCACAATGAGGTGGAGGAGGGGCAGCAGGGAGGGGGGAGGTCTGGAGTTAGAGAGAGACAAATAGAAACTTTGGGCCTTTAAGCAGGCTTTATCAAAATACCATGAAACAACAAAGCAACTGTTAAATCGATTTAATTCCTAAGATATGAAGACCAGCACTGATAAATTCAATCACCTAAGTCAATAAGTCCTAAAGACATGAGCAGATTGACAACAAAGCACAAACTGTTTAGATGCAAATCAGCTGGGGTTCTGAACTTGTAGCTCTAGCTAAAAGACCATAAAACAGGACATAAGAAAGTGCATCTTATTTTTGGCTGGAAAAGAATCTATAATATTCAGTCCAGTACAATATTTTATAGGACAAAGTTCACTTTGATTGAGACAAGTGTTGCAACGTTTAATTTCATACTACTAATAAATATTCATCGTGGTTTCTGCAGGTCATTAGCAGCTGTATACATTACTAACTATTTGTTTTTCTTTAAATGGAGGATTCCATGGATGGGGTAGGATTTTGTCTTGTTAATTAAAACCATGGTCTTTGCCAGATCTGCTAACCGCCATTTTTGCATGTCAGCTGGGTATAAATAGTCCCAAATGTGGTTCTTGGCTTGTGATCGCGTTGAATTAATCACCTGCAAAAAAATCTTACATTAACCTTTTCCAACCCTGCAGCAATTTTATGAGCCAAAAAATGTTTTTCTATGGAAATGGAGAAAAATCAGATGTAAAATATTTAGCATAAAAATCCAAAACAAATTATATTTATATACAAATAGTTAACCGTGAAATTATCCAACTGCCAAACATTACAAATAACACCGAAATGCCCCTCTAGCTACATGTACTTGGCCAACAACTTTTCTGAGACCTGTCAGGTTCTTGCACACCGCAGTCTCACATCATACATCATCCCTGCCCCGTCACTCTATCCATCTCCAAGGCTCATATAAACAGGAAACACTCAGTTGTGTTGACAGTGGAAGAAGGGCTCTATATACATCTGTCAGGCTACAGTGCTCCACTCTGCCACTGATGTTTAGATCTCCCTAGAAACAGATGAACAAGCCAAGAAACAGGACCCAAATAACATCCATTCCCTTCAACCATAATACAACAATTTGTAACGGCCTGCTTTGATACATGTGCATCTACATCCTTATATAAATGCACCACATGTACAGCTACAAGTATCGCATGCTAGGAGGGTATGATGCATAACACAGAAATCTGAAGAATTTACTCAACGTGCCACTCAAGTGTATCTTCATTGTGGTCTACTTTAAAAGATCTGTTTCACTGTGGTGCTGTAGACTGAACACTGGAAGCTCTAGTGAACTGTGAAAGATGATGGGGAGATTCAGTTCTATAACCACGTTATGTAATGTAATTTCTTTGGCAGTGTCTCAGTTTGCCTTGTGAAATTCGTTTATTTCACACCTCTTGTCAAAAAATTGGAGGCCTGTTTAGTTTGGGGAAAGTTTGTTTGGGGTTTTGATTTTGTTTGACGTGGCATTTAGTCAGTCAGTGCAGTTACATCAACTCAGCCTAACAAACTCTTCAAACACCTGAACCATCATCTCAGCCACCAAGGATGATCAAACAGCGAGTAACAAACTCTTACCAAATACGGCGTGCTAAATATGTCATGCTGGTGTCTGTGGGCAGCTGTTCACTTTTAGTATGAAGCCACAATACCACATGAACCTCATGCTGTTACTAGAGGAAAAGACACTGAAGACATCAGAATGTACTGCCTGGAAACATTACAGGTCAGTACTGAATTTTGTGCCAATGGATCAGGATATAGAGATTCATAGGACTAGATAGATGCACAAGATACATCTCCACACCATCAATCGAAGAGTAGTTGAGATCTTTGAGTCTCATCAAAATGTTAGGCTGTAAGACTGGGCTATGGACCGATCAACCTTGCCATCTCTAAAGCCTCAGTGCCTCAAGTGACTCAAGACTTATTTTTAAAATTGTAATAAGCTTCTGCACACTGAGTCCGATGCTACATTTCCACTCTCATCACATTAGTAAAAATGTGGCACC
>JAPZDY010000021.1:7318324-7340373 GCA_029783645.1 Ctenochaetus hawaiiensis
CTCATCACATTAGTAAAAATGTGGCACCAGAACGACACGATTTACAACATGTGTTATATGCTGTAACTTGCTTGAGTTCAGTTTACTTTAGTTGAAGTGCTGCTTACGTTATGCTAAGAAATGAAAGAGCTTATGTAAAGACAAAAAACTGACTGGATGAGAAGAATTTGGTTTGTTCTGTTAATTTCATGGCTCTGGTTTAATGTCATTTTGTTTCTCAGCTCCTTACTGACATATCCAAACAAGCTCAATGTCATGGTGAATGCAAATCGATGAGACATTTTTTCTGACCTGGAGGCTGGAAATAAAAGTAGCAACATACATGCTTGCACATATAGTTAAGTTCCTGAAGCAATGCATCCAATGGGAATCATACAAGACATCTGAAGGTTAAGACAAAATGGAAGCAGAAAATAATGGGGGAACAACAGCAAATTAGAGGTGACATAATATCATAATATAACCCAGAAAAAAATGGATGAGATTGCACAGGAAGCAAGGCTGGGAAAAGAAAAAAAAATGGTATGGTAGAAAGAAGATGGATCAAACTAGTCACCTAATCACACAGCACTCCACACAAGTCATCTCTCAATAACCTGTCTTTTAACTCCCACCTGCTGGTATCACTCTTGATGCCTCCCACATCCAATCTTACTCCTATCTTCCCCTTCCTCCCAAAAAAGTAAAAATGGAAGATGAGCGGAGAGACGACGGATGGAACACAATGCAGTCTTGATACAAATACTCCATTTCAATCAGCTCTCACGCCCTCTTTTTTCCTCTTCATTCATCATTCTCTCCCTCTCAATTATCCCTCACTCTCTCACCCGCTCCCTCCCTCCCTCCCCTCTGTAGCTGCTTGTTTAGACTGGGCTGAGACAAATGGGAGTGAATGAATATGCTGGGAACGTGGGGGTCAAGGAGAGCTGAGTGTGAGGGACAGGGAGAGGAGAGGGGAGCCGCAGGGGTAACTTGAACTCGCCATGGCTGGCTTCTAAGGAAAATAAAACCCAGCCGATGGTGATGTGTTATGAATGGCAGTCATTATGAATGGTTTGCAGGGAGAGGAGCAGGCTGGGATGTCTGGAAAAATAGGAGGGAATGCAGCGATGGCATGGCAGAAGAACAAATGATGTTGGAGGTACAAAGGGACAAAAAGGGGGCAACTGCAATATCCAAGGTGCAATGGAAAGTAAAGAATTCAGTATGCTACAAAAACACAAATGCCTTGTGTCTTCCAAACGTGAACAGATGAAAAGTGCTAATCTTGGCCACAGCTGATTGTGGGACAACAAATTTATAGTTAAAGAATGGAAAAAGATGCAATAAATCCTATAAACGAGAATAACAGCAGAAGTCCTAATCTTTTTTACAAACAAACAAACAAAAAAAAAGGTCACACCTAAACAAATGGTAAGGTGCTACAGAAAAGGGGGCATAAATGTTAGACAGTTGCAAAGAATCTGGCACAGCCCCATCTGATCACACTGACAGTGTTGAGGGATATTTCAGGAACTGTTTGATAATATGACGAGCACTTTATTTGAAGCTCACTGACGTCTTTCAGCAGTCCCATCTGGATCTTGTAGAGTTCCATGGGATTACTACATGCAAAATGACGCAATCTGAGCAATTTTCTTTTAAATCCTGAACTAAAATTTGCAACACTTTTGTGTTATTATACAAAATATTGTGGTAAGTAGGCTACTCAGATAGTTGAGCGTGCTTGTGTAACTTTTATGCCTCTGAGATCAGTCTACAAGGTTTCCATGATGCTTCCAATTATACCACATAGTGCTGTCAATAAGCTCTGTGATCTAAACTAGGTTCTGTTAGGTTTAAGCGTGTGTGAACTGACCCATCAGAGCAGACTGGTACTGGGCTACAATGGAGCTTTTAGGGAATGAGTGCCACAACAGTGTACAGTTTTAAGAAAAATGTTGTGTTTTTTGAAAATTGAAGTATGTAAATCTCTTCTATTAAACACCTAAAATAACAGTATGAACATATGAGCATTTGGCCTCTTAATTTTTGCAATCACACAATCATAAATTCCTGGAGGGAATTGCCAGTGATTTTATGATGTGTGACTGAAACTGGAGGTTTTAGAGACACAGGGAAAGTGGAACAATATTCCAGGAAATATGGCTCGTGTGTGTCATAAGTGTCACAAACGCAAAGGGAACACACCGCAAAGCAAGCAGTGGCAGAAGAACAGAAAAAAACAGCAGGGGAAAGTTGGCCTTTGCCTGGTTTTTAGTCAATTTTATCCACTTTCTTTGTAATGAAAAGCAGACCATCATATGTGGTGCAGACGTATGTGGATTTGACATGAAGCTATTCTGCAATGTGCTCATGCAATCTGGAGCCTCAATAAACGCACGGTGGGAGCAGTGAGAAATGAACAAACTGTTTTCCATTGCTCTCTCTTGCACAATTTGTGAGGATGATATTAAGGTTACATGTATGAACCATTGAAACACAAATAAACCAATGTTTTATGACAGCTGAGGTATTTTCCACTTGAGCTTAAGAGAGGACAGAACCAACAGAGCCCTTATCAACAAGATGATAAAACATTAACTACCTGAATTCAACCGCAGACAGTCAAGCAAAGTCAAACAAAGCGCATTTGATCTCCGGCTATAAAAATCATTTGAAAATCAAAGGGTGGCAAAAACAGAAGCGAGACAGAAAGATAAAGGGAAGAAAGTGTGTGGGGAAGTGCAAGAAAGACTGAAAACATCTCGTCAAACATGCACAGCTAATTATTTCGATCAATGTCCTCTCCTTTAACATTTCAGAGGATGAAAAGAACTAAAAAGATAAAACAAATTCCTAATTAAAAACTAGTTGCTATGCAACTGCTGGTAATTATTCATCATTTGGCATTCAACTCAACCCTCCCCAAAAATGGATTTCCAAAGTTAAAATGGTGTTAGCTTTGTGTGGCCATGTTTCATTTATTAAATCAGGTCAGTTTGTATGCTAGCAAATTGCTTTAGCTTTATTTGGTATATTTGTGTCTTGTGTGTATGTCCCTCTGTGTGAGTGTGTGTGAATTCATCTAACAAACCTGAGTTGAGGTCCCGTCCAGGGTTGAAAGCTCGGCTGCTGACGGTGGGGGAAAGTCTGTCACAGCAGATGGTCTTGGAGACGTTGGTATTGAAGTTTCCATCAAACCTAAATACACACAAACAGGCAACATTTGAAACATTTATAGAGCGCGTCCAGCTCACTTGCTGGTGGAGCAGCTCTGACTTTCAGATTTACTGCTCTGCAGCTTTATGTCCAATAAAACCAAACTTGCAGGTTTGCAAAGACGTCTGACTTCATGTTTTGAAGAAAAAAAAGCTTTTAATGGATATCTGTATGATTTACACAAATGGTAGAGAAATCTACATGAAACCATGAAGTTAATCCAATTATGTGAAACATCTGTTAAAACTAATAGACCCTGCTTGTTTCATTTGAGCTGAATAGTACCGCTGGTTATATCATCTGTTGCCCAGACCTCATATTAAAGTAGGAGTTATGGCAAGTGCATAATATTTTCCATGGAAAACCGCTTGAATTCTACTTTTCTCCCAAGAAAGCCAATACCCAGCTCCCTGAGTACATCTGAACGTGATTGTAGAGGGACTGCCCACTCGTCTGATGATTCAAACCTTCTGCCAGAGAGCCCCAACTTGTATTATCAGTCTCTTTGTTGAATTTTTTAACTTTACCCTTTATTCCCTGTGTACGATTTTCAACTTATGAACTTAGGATTCTACCAACAACAGGAAATAAAAGGTAAAATCATTGGTTGCCATTGAGCCATTGTTTTTAAGTAGTTATGGTGGAGACTGTTGCCTCTAGAACTGAAACATATGCATATATTATTAAAATTCAAGTATTTTTTTTTATGTTTCTGCACTGGAAAAAATACCATGCTAATGATAAGACAATATCATGGTAGAGACAATGTTGAGGTACATTGGTACATACATACGTAGACGATTAAGAGTTTAGCCAGAGGAAAAACATTGCTTAACTGGGTTTTTTTTTTTAAATAATTGGGTATCATTAGTCAAAAACACTTTTAAGCAACACATGGAAACCATGAGACTTTTGGTATTTAACACATTCTTTTTCTGAAGTACTAAATACAATGAATGTTTGCACTGATGAAACAAGATGGATGTACACTTGCAAAGCTTTGACTAAAGAGTGGATCAGCAATATTGCTTATATCTGCAATCTGAATGAGCTCATAATGGACAAAAACACATTATGTTTGAAAATATCAAGCTGGTCATAATTCTAAGTAGAGATGCTTACTTGAGCTGTAACTGGACTCTACACAGAGCTCTACTGTCGTGTAAAACATGTGTTCCAGTAAAGTAGTGTCGTCCTTGAGCATACAAACACCCTGATGTGTTCAAGAGGTGTCAAAAAAATGAGGCAGGTGTTGCAGTCAGTAAATATTAACCACATTTTTATTCAAGAACAAATAATTTTTCAGTCATTTGTTTCAGTGTTAAGCAATGCAGACTATTTTGAAATGTCAAAAATGCATGTGTTGATGGTAAAGCCAGGTTTCCAGAGCCCACACTACTAGATTTACGAGCTGACAAAAGGGGAGATATGCAGAGGAGCAGTCCATTCTGCACTGCACCATGCCTGGGCGCTTTGATCCCTCCATCCCTCCTACTAGAATCAACCCACCAACCCCCTTTTCTGGCTTAGCAACACACAGACACTAGTGCACACATAAACGCACACACACACACGCATGCATGCACACACTCTTGGCTCCCTCTGCTTGCAGACCTGGCACTAGCCCAGTTTGATTGACAGGTGCTGTGATGTACAGGTTGCGTTTGAACTTCACTCATTTAGAGTCCCATAAGGCCAAAGTCATTACCATTCTCCTTCAACCCGCTCTGCATAGAAGGGGTGGGCAGGACGCTCAGCAAAATGTGTGCCAGATAAAAAATACATTTGCAGCCGCTTTGAATTCCACATCAAAAAAACATATGAGAACGAGAGAGGGAGAGAGCGCAGGGAGGAGGCTGAGGCTGATCAGACATCTTAATGAGGGCAAAAAAATCTGGTTTTGCAAAGAGGGTGAACCGTCAGACACATGCAAAGAAAACTTACAAGCTTGATTTGGTTTGCAGAATATAAAGAATAATTGTTTAAGTCCAAATTCTCACCCAAGAATGTTCCAAAGTAAATTCATTTCTGCTTTGAATAAGTCTTCCACTGACTATGCATATTAATAATGTATCGTAGGAATGCCTGCTTGATTATCATACCTCCCAAAAGGGATTCACCTCTATGCAGTAATTAGAAATAATCCTGAAGAGTATTCAAAAGCACCAGTAATGGGCCTGTGAGTGTCCTTGAGAAAAAAGTAAATAAAATACAATTTAGTTGATGTTTCTTTTAATCTGACTGAAATCTGACATCTTCATTTACATTTAGCCCGGAGTGACATTTAATTTATACAACGTATCAGTTCGAAAGAGGCAATGGTTGACGTGCTAAAGAAGAAGAAAACAATTTTCTTCTTTAGCATGTCTATTTTGGAGGCACAAATCTTCAGTGAAAAACTGGAGAAAAGACACTCAGAGTGTGATAGCACACAGTTTGAAACTAACACATCTAAATAAGGCAGCACCTGCCATGTTTAGCAGTTACTAACCATCTACTGTTAGTATAAAATCTGTTATATTAAGCTGTACCCTGCAGCAGGAACCATGTATATCCACAGGGGAGGCAATCATATGCTGTTTGAAAAAGTCCAGTGAATACAACAACCTTAAAGAGGCTTGCTGCTGTGCAAGTTACAACGTCAGGAGTAATATCCTTTCTAATGTGCCTGCAGTCCCTCAATGAAAAGCAGTTGTACAGCAGGAAACATGCAGCCTGGTGGAGAGTGCTTAAAGAAAGCTCTTACCAAACAGATCAGATTGTGATATCAATATGTAGACTCAATTTTTGTTAGAGTGCTCCTGTTCTGAGCTGCATTAAGACTGTAAAGCTTTACATAATGGTTCCACATGTCAGTCAGAAAGGTTTTGACTGCTTACAGAAAGGCATGCGATAACATGGCTGAAGGACAGCTTGTTGCTATGTTGATGAAAATAACTGCCTGAAAACATCATACAGTTGTTGTTGACTAGCTCAACTTGTTTCCACTGCCGGTCATGTTTGCCATCCTTTCTACTCCCTCTTTCATTCATACCCTCACATTGCTATGCTGGGGGAGGGAGGATCAAGTATCACCGGAGAGGGTTTAATTCATGTTCTAGCTAATTTAAAGGAGAATGCACCTGGTTGAGCAAATTAAATGATAAGTCTAGAAAAGTGTGTAAGCACTGGAAACAGTTTAGCTGTCCTTGAATATCAAAGGCAAAGGAAAAAAAGTATATAAGGGATTGGGAGGCATGTGAAGAAGAAGGGAGGATATCAAAAAGAAAAACAGTGGGAGGAAGAGGGGGAAAACACATAGAAGCAGCAACAAAGAGGAAAAGAGTGAAGGAGGAAAGAGGAAAAGGTTGACATTAACAGAGGCATGTGTACAGAGAGGAAAAAGTCCTGATGGTCGCCAAACATTTACACCTGCTATAGTCACTTAAACAAACCCCCTCTTAACCTGCCTGGTATTTTCTCCATCTCCATCTCCCCATGTGCAGAGAGAGGTATCATCACCGTGCTGAATGAGCAACCAGAACATCAGCTTGATCTGAAGCTCTCACTGAGAAGCTGCTCACTGGTGCCACACATACTCTTGATCTGGACTGTAAATCTGCCAGTGGCTCAGATAGTGAGAATTCCTCCTAAGAAACAGGAGCTCTGTATTAGCACTATGGTGTCTTTAATCTTTGTTTTAATTTATGAGTGAAGGTATTGGAAATTCTGCAATATCATCTCTCATATGATATTACGACATATTGTATAGCAAACCCTCACTCACTGGAGTAGTTAGGCAGCTTTTGAGCAGCTGCTCAGACACATGCTAACCCCATCATGTTTGCACAAAGCTTAAGAAAAAGTGCAACCAAGCTATAAGTCATATATTGAGTTTGTGATAAATGTTGGTTTTTATACACAAAGCATTGTTGAGCAGCGATATTGAGGCTAAGAAGTGGGAAAAGCCAAGTCGTGCCTGAAGGCTGCTGGAATGGCCCTGCCATGTCTGGGGACATCTTTCCAAGTTTTACTGGCCTCTAAATCTACCTTTTTTCTTCCTTTTATTTTGAAGAGACAGTTGTTAGTTTACCACTTAAAGAACTCGGGTTCATATGAACTGTGTTTTCCTGGCACAGTCCTTTTACAGCTCATCAAGAACTACTGGTGAAACGAGACTGTTAAATGCCATCTGGGCTGCTCCCAAGCACACTTCTCACTTTTACAACTGCACAGCAGAGGAATTGTTGAAATGAGCACCTGGAGATTGCAAGTTAAAAATATAATCACACACGCATCCACACAAACTCAACGAGTTGCATACTTTTACTATTTTCAGGTACAGCCTGGCGTTGAGGCCGAGCAGTGATTAAAGCATACCACTAGGCACTAAGCACTGCCCTCTGTGGCCTCCCTGTGAAATGATAGCCTGCTAGCTTGACGGCTAACCGACATGGACACCCTGTGAACCACCCGATCCCCCTCTAAACTGGCTGACCCAGCTGAGACCCTGAGAAGCAGCTGATGCCCGAGACTAATGAAGGACACTCCGAAGTGAACTACAAGGAGCTAAAACCCCGTTCTGATTCCATCATAAATCCTATTCAACCTATTTCTGTCCATGTGCCTTACTTGTTTATATGAATATGAATATGAATATGAACGAGGGACAGTGTGCATGTGTGTGGTTGGCAACTACTAGGCTTAATTTTTGTCCATTTTCTTTCAAGCAAAGAGGATGTACCACCACCGAATTGTTCTTATTCGCAGCCTATTTGCTAACAATGTTAAAGTATTTATCATGACAGGCTGACTGATATGATTTTTAGGCTAATATTCTCATATTTAAGCGTAACAATATTCAGATAATTGTTCTTTTTTTCTCCTTTGAACATAACATACACATTAATTTCCACAAGAATCTCCTAAACTGATTTTTTACAAGATTTGTGACCCACGCATGTACAGAACAGGACATTTTTTGTTTTCACAATGACACTGTTTCTAAAGGATTTCAAGCTTATCAGAAATATTTTTATGCTGTATAGATTTCTATTGAGATGCTGTTATACCTGCAATACTCCCTCCAACCCAAAAACTGAAGTTCCCTTCAGTTTTTGGGTTGGAGGGAAGTTCCCTTCAGTTTTTGACATACACACTGGGAGCATATCAAAGTCTAACCCAAAACGAGATGCTGGGCTCCTCAGCTAGTAACCCTGATGCAGCATGTTCAGAAAGAGAGAGCTAAGTTATTCTACATATCGCTCCTCAAAGTATCTCACAATCCTGCATAAATCCCAAAAAAATGAAAGTGCAAGAGCTCTGTGCCTCTTTCTTGCCCTTAGGAAGATCCTTTGAAGTTTAGGGATCTGTCAGACTCAGCTTCAGTTTGGTATGTCCACCACCCACCCACCACCACCCATGAGACTCCCCCTGCATCATTCCACCCTTCCTACCCAAGTCTTCTATAATATTTTCTCAGCAATTTCTCACTTCAACTGTCTCTCAGAGCAGTAAATCCATGGTTTTGGACCAACATGTCAAGACATAAATATGACATGATTGCATGTGAACACAACTGTCTCGTGTATGTACAGCATGTCACATGCATGACAGGGCTACAGGTGGCCAGTGGCCCTGAGCCAGGCAGCCTCCTCTGAGCACGAGTGAAGAAAGGACAGGTGACCTTGCAGCCTGTGAAGTCTGCAGTGCGAAAACTTCAGAGAGCAATAACTGGTTACATCGGCTGATAAAGGGGAGGGAGATAGACAGAAATGGAAGGGGGGGTTGGGGGAGTGGAGACAGCTGCTGCTCTGTAGATTAGAACTGAAAGCAGCTCTCTCTCTCTGAGCTTGGCTTTGAACTGTGTTTTTGCCTACTGCAGTGAGTGACTGGCTGAAAAGCTGGGTCTATAAGATGAGGTAATTTTAAACAAAAAACTTTTGCCATGTGGGCATCAATTTTACAAAGCACTGTGCTCTACTTTGGCCTCAGGGCTACATTTACAAGAAACACAATGAAGGCCATATAATAAATTCAGTTTTTTGCCTCATTTGTGTTCAAAAGGTTCAGAAGTTTTTCAATTTCTTGATGAAATGATAATAATAAAAAAAAAAATCAGGTGAATATGAGTTGATGTAGGCAAAGCCTTCAATTCTCAACCCTTCAAATAAACTTCATTATACACTGAACCTCAATATTTCCCAGCCTTCCAAAGCTCCAATTACCATAAAACTTTTTAATATCAAGGTACAATGCAGCAACGGCTCTGAAATAAGGGCAGAGTTTGAAAAACGCTGCCAAATATCAGAGCGTGCCAGCACTGCTCTGGGCTGTAAATTATATGATGTAATCCAATGGTGATCAAAACATGTTTTAACAAAGGAGAGATGGGGATTTGTGTGTTTGAGTGTGTGCAGTTGAAGCATTATGCAATGTAAAGAGAGCTGAGTGCAGGTGCTAACAGTGGGAGGTGGGTTTACAGACAGAGAATGAACCTCCTGCAGAGATTTCTGTGTGAGGGTTATGAGCACAAAAAGGAAGAGAGAAAAGTGCACCTTTTTCTGTGTGTGTTTGTGTGTGATAGTGTGTGATAAAGGGAAAGTTACTTACTCCATCATAGATGCCGGTATAGAGCAGCAGTCCTGTATTGCAGTGAGTGGAGAGGTGAGGTGAGCGGTGTATGAGGCCTCCACCACTTGCTTGTTCCTGTTCACCACATCCAGGTAGCGGTTAAACTTTTCCCTAATCTTTTTGGCCAGCTGCAAAAAAGAGACACAAACAGAGACAATGATCAGAGGTGAAACTAAATTTATCTCTCACTTCCTTTTTACATCTGCAAGGATGATCGAGAAAACTTTTAACTTTCCAGGCTAGACGAGATGTTATCAAGCACCCAGTCTGACTAAGACTCGCTAAACTAAAGCTCAAGGTAGCCAAAATATTACAAGCACCACATCAAGGAGCTATACAAATATGCACACACACTAACACAGATAGAAATGCACAGACTGATTATACTGATTTGCATAACAGCGTGTTTAAAAGAGACCCACTTAATACTGAGATCTACTAAAAGTAGTGAATACAAACTGGATCTTGTTAACTGCGGTCGCAGAGTGCTTGTGAGAATTATGTGACAGAAGTATACCACAACACTAACTGCCTGTCTTCAGTGTGTGTTCAGGGCATAATGCAGTAAATATTGTATTTATTATGCAGGGAAGACTTTTTATTACATTAAAATTTCTCATTTTTTATTTTTAGTTTGTACTTTTGCATTAGGTTTTGTTTAGTGTCCAGTTTGTTCCATATGTTATTAAAGAACAATATGTTAGTAAGCAGAGCTTAAAACTCTTATAAACAATACTTTATTGCTGAATGAATCCCATCAAAATGAAAAACTGAAGTAACACCGATCGCTTACATAACAACACATAAACAGACACAAACACTTGTTTCCTTAATTACAACATTTTAACTGTGTTTGACTGTGTTTCTGCGGGTCAAAACATTTTACCTTTAGGCTTTCCAATCATTTTTTCTTTTTCCCCTTTGTATACCCATAACAGTGGGCTATATGCATATAAGGACGCTGACCCAGATCTGCTCCTTTCTTATGGCATAAAAGCTTGTTCTTTCTTTCTTTCTTCTTCACCAGATTTTTTTTTTGCAGCTAATTTATGCTTCTGTTTGTCTCATCTGCTGTATCACTTTTCTATATTTTGTAATCTTGCTTTATTTTTGCTGCTATTGCATCTTTCATCATCTTTTTGCTGATTTTTTCTCAACCAAGTTTCCTTCGCTCTGGCCTCTACTGACTTCTTTCTGTGTTTTGAACATAAATAGCTACCTTCTAAATTTAGCCTTCTTTTGGCAGCAATGACGTGATGGATCTTAAGGTAACACTAGAATCGTACAGCGGTGCAGGCAAAGCACACGTTGGTGTCTCTGTCCTCAGAATGCCAGACATTTTTCTCTTTAACCCATAAACTGCAAAACAGTCATATTACACAACATTTTATTTTATTCAAAACCCCAAAACTGAGCAACATCAAGGGAGCTCAGAGCTCAGGCTGTACTAAGTGTGAAATCCATCACTGTCAAAAGCTGAGTCCAGTGATGGATGTCTGAGACTGGGGAACAGAAAACACTTCATTTCCACAAAGCACACCCTTCACCCTTTGATAAGAAAATACACCCTAAGACACAATATGGGGCCATTATAAAGTAAAAGCTGGAAGTGAGGGCATTGTTAATGCTGATGGGGAGTAAACAAGCGCATCAGACTGTTTTTAGGTCAAGACTTTATATGATACTGGGCTGCTTAAACTCAAATGGTTCTCATACAAGCCATCTCGGGGAGTAAGTTTTGTATATTTGCATAATCCACATTTTAAATACACCATCAACTCATTGTCTTAGTTCTGAAACACTATCTCTGTGTAAGCTTCATTTAAAAAGAAAAAATTAGATTCATTGCCTCACATGTGTCTCTCATGAGTTTAATTTTGGATGTAATTTCACTTGAAAATACATGAAAACTAGGGAGCAGGAAGGGGAAAAATGGGTGTTTCTAAACAAAGGCAAACAGCCAATTCAATCAGTTTTCACTGGGCCCCTTAATGTAGGCCCCATACATGCATACATTATACTTTGTCTTTCTCTCTCTGGTTCTGGTTGAGCACACGTCTCACTGTGCTCTTTAGAAATGGGGTTCCAGCTCCTTTGGGGAAACTAATAACCAGCTCTGCAGCAGCTTCCTGGGGGACATTAATTACCAGCACACCACAAGCTCTTCACAACAGGTTCTTGTTCCTGCTCTCTTTTCCCAAAATGCCTTAAAAGGATGCTGATGGGGAATGGCAAAAAACTCATATCCACTTAGTCTGAAGCATCACATGTGTGTAATCTGTAATCTAAATTAGAAAAACAACCGCTCCACAGGTTTACTCAAAATCTGTTAATGATCATTTGCAGCTACTTTTTACATTTCTACATTTGCACTGTCACAGAGAATGTGAGTTTTTTACGAACTTTGAATGACGCAGAGAATTCTAGTTCTGAAAGAGGATGTTGACAGGACTTTAAGGGGTGCATAATAAATCGTGATTTTGAGGAAATTTATGCACTCTCACTTCTGTTTAGACAGAAGTATCTATGACTCCAGTCATGCTAACAGTGCGGCTCTAAGAATGGCATATCCTGTTGGCTATTACACAAATTGTACTACACTCTTATTACTCATAACAAAATTTGTTCATGACTGTAGAATAATCCTTTCTTAAAAGTTTTTAAATGACTCCATAAAACTGGCAGCGTTTTCTCTTTGTATGATACGCGTGTCTTTCTTCTTCTTGTTCTAGTTAGTGACACATTGCTCTGTGAAAATGGGATTGATATACTTTGTTTTTCATGACTTTGTTTTAGTTGTGTGCGCCACAGTGACTTTTTGTTTCAGCAAAAAGTATTGGCTTGATTCAATAGTTTCTTGGGCATAAACCCATGTTGTTTGGTTTTCTTTTTATTTGTTTGTTAGTTTATATTTAAAGGCAAATCAAGGAGCTGAGAGAATCAAGGCAACTCAAAAATGTTGAATAGTGGGGTTCAACCAACTTATAAATCTTTTCAGATTTAAAACAAAAAAGAAACTTCTCACAATTAGATACTGTGCGTGCACTGATGGCACTAATTAACACAAAAAAGCAGGTTATATGATTGGCGGTGCTTTGATTTCTTTCAGAGACATTTAAGTTACCTACTCAGCCTCATTGAACACAGAAAAAGGCTTATTTTCACAGTAACTGGACTCCCTTTGTTCACTTCCATAATTACTGGTGCCTGCAATAGGTCTGTGATTCAAGCCAGAAACAGAGAAACTTACCGCGACCCACTGACCGCTTGTACGCCTAATCAGACGGCCGCTATTCCTATTTGGGGTTTAACAGGGGCCTGAGGCACAGCCCGCAATTACTCCTACTCCACCACAGGGAACACATGAATAACACACTCACACACACACACTCCCACATACACACACCCCAAGATACTAGCATGTGTGCATTTACACATGGACATTAAGTTAAACACACAAACATGGTCCCTTCACATAGTACAGTCCATCTCTGGCAGCATGGCTGTTTGCTGCACAGGGCTTTGTGTTAAAAAGGGGGAAAATGGGCCAGTGTTCATCTGAGGAGTGTTTCCATAGCAGGGGGGAAGAGAGAGAGACAGAAGCAGAAAGTGAGACTTGTCTTTACAAAGTGACTTAAGAGAAACCAGAAACTTAGAGCTCTGCAAGTTAAAGCTTCGGTTACAGTCTGCCAACAGTGTAGCCAAAGCAAACCTGCGCTCTGCAGATTTACCACATTCTCCAAAACAAAGTGCTTCTCTCTCTACTCTCTGACCCAACCAACCAGCCTCTAAGGTTTGCAGCACCCAGTGGGGTTTATTTCAGCCACAAAGCTGGAGAGGGTGGAACGGGTGAACCCTAAAATCTCGTGCAGAGAGTTTTGAGGTTTGCTAGGCAGCCTCTGACCACAGTCACTGGCAGTACTGATTATTGCAAGACCATGACTTACTTAGGAGTGCGAGATGAGGTTAGTGCAGGAATAAGTACACAACAATTAAATTGAGCACACATGAGACAGACACAAAAGAAGCTTTTATGTCTTGCTAAGGGCTTGAGACTGATGGTGTCCTAGTATCGGTGCAAAATGTGTTCAAGAGGAACAGATTTCAATCCTGTGGTGTATCCAAGACCAAAAAGATTTTCTATGTGTGTATGTATAACTTCTGATTAGCAAATAAGAACGGAATGGAGTGCTGACTACAGTGCAGCGAGGCTTCTCATACTGTCACTGAAGTTACTGTCACTGGCTGTCTACTCAGAGGAAGACTGACAAAGATAGGATATGAAGATCATAAAATGTTTTTGTTAAGGAAGCAGAAATGTTCAACTTACAGTCATCAGGGGACTCATCCTATTTTTTCCCTGATAAAAAAACATTGTGAAAGGTGGGTTACTTAGTTGGAAGCAATCTTTTTGCTTTATTTATGTGCAGCAGAGTACTGCAGTTGTTTTGGCTAGCAGAGCTAATATAGCTAATGGAGCTAATCGAGTTAACTAAGCTAATCAAGTTTACACACAGCAGGACAGAGAGCAATACAGCTGTATGTAACACAATAAGTTTTAAGTAAATCAGCAAGATGTACTGACGGCTGAATACAGTATGGATGGAAAATTACTTTGAATTTTGAGTTACTGACACCAACCAATATAAAGTTTGGTGGCAGGGTAAACAATAAAAATGAAATAAACTACATTTGGATTTTAAGACAGCTAACATTCACTTGGGATAGTAAAAAATTACGTTGGTCCTGGGATGAAAAAAAGTAAGTTCAGGGTCCCTTCTCGCTTCTGCATGAGGGACTGATTTTATTACTGAATTTGCATATTTTCACAGACAATAGACACGTCACTTCCAACAACTGCAAAAAAAGCTTGTTAAATTTCTCCAGTGCTGACTTTGTTTGCTGCGCTGGTGGTGTTGACTGCACTGACATGCGGTTTTAATGCCCATGAACTAATCCAACAATGCAGTTGCAAATGCAGTAAACCAATAAAATGATGCAGATAACATATCAGCAGCGTGGACCTGAAAAAATGGTGAAATAATCAAAATCTCATTTTTCACTTGAATGAAACCATTTCTGGATGTACTTTCCCTCCATTTTTTAAATGTCACCGTGTGAAGGCTCTATCTGTCTGAGCTGTAGCCCTGAGTCGAAGCAACCCCAACACACAAAGCTACAGTGGTAGACTGAACAGACTCGATATACCACGCTATCAATCTGAACACCTACTGTTGTTACATGATTTAATAAGCATCATTGAGCTGGGTGAGCTTTCAATATGAAGTGTGCTTCAGGCCATGGCCATTGAAGTGTGTTTGTACAGTATAAATGAACGTGCATTTTTTTCTTTTGTTCACCTTAAAGACCCTCTGATGTTAAATAAAAAAAGCAGCATCAGTGCATCTATTTGTTAAAGGTGTTCAACTCTAAACCACTACTGTCCTTTGAATGTGGAAGCTGGAAGAAAATTCATGAATAAGGATTTATCCACTATGCATGGCGAACTTTGGTACAAAATCCCACTTTAGTTGAAGCAGTTGTAGGTGGACCAACACACAGATCCACATTGTCATTCTCTTGAACTATGCTACTGGTAGAGCTAAAAAAAAAAAGTTTTCTTTGATTGAGTAACCTTAGTGAAAGCAACAGTTAACTTTAATGCTTGAAAATTTAACATTTGACATTCGCAATTATCTTCCTCTCAGAGCTAATGGCCTACAAGTCTCAGTTTAAAAAGGCCTAATGTGATCCAGTTTTAGTTTATATTCCATGATTTTTTTCAACTGGGAAAAAGCCCAAATGTGTGTTCTGGCCAAAACCACAGTTTAATTTTATATAATATTTATTTATTTGTATGTTTTAAATTGCTAGCTCACTAGTGGGGTCCAATTATACATTTCATTCAATAGACTGTACTGCCGTACCAAGTCTGATCCAATTTCAACTCTTTACTGTAGACATGAAAGTTCAAGAAGACACAACTGTCAAACACACATCTTACTTTGTTAAAACAACCCGTCCCTCACATTGCAGTGAATGTTTGTGAATGGTGGACCAGCACGAACACACTGGCAGCCAGCAGTTCCAGTCTGACAGCACATGTCAGTGAGTAAAACAAGCAGAATAAATTCATAGAATAGACAGGAACAGAGTCGACAGAGAGGGGGAGGGCTCATGTCAGATAAGGACAGATGTCGGCGTGTCTCTCTGAATAATGAATTTCCAGACACGGTCAGTGGCTCCTCTCTGTAGCCCCTCGCCCTCTCTCCCTACTCTGTCCCAGCCCTCTCTACCTCTGCACATCCACTCCTTAATTGAGCTTCAACTTTGGCTCATGGACACAGCCCCTCTGCCCGGAGAGGAGACACAAGCCAACTATGCCAGAGCTGTCATCTGAATTAGCTGGCATCTGCCTCACAAGGGGTGCAGCTAGAATGCAAGGGCAATTTATGAGCTGGCCATGGACATGAAGTGGTCAAACAATTCAGATGAGGGCTCAAAATGAGTCAAAGGACTGGTGCTCATTACCACACACTGAATCCATGTGACGACAGCTGAGAGTCAATATTATTACTACAATATTACATCTGAGATTTCTGGAGGAAATGTTTTTAAACATGGCCCATTCTGTACACAAATGGAGACCTGTGCAACAGGTCATGATTATCATGACTCTTCATAGCCTGGAAACGTGGGAAATTGTGTGAATACAAATATGTGTGCAAATTAGCAAGGAAGAGGCCATGATTCCATTGAGACAAAGACACAGCAATGCTTCAAGGCCATTTTGAGCTGCTTCTGGAATAGTAAATAATTGCAAGATGCAGATGCTATGTATTTTACACACACATGCATTGGCAAAGATCAATACACTTGTGCACACACAGAAACAAAGTCACTGGAGAAATGCCAGCATTACTCTGTCTGTTCTTGCTGGTGGCTGTTTACCAGAGTGGTGTTTACTGTCAGTCTTCCAAGATCCCTGGCGCACGAGTGCAAATGAACGAACGAACACACACACACACTAACAGGATGCCAGCGCACAACCATGTTTGACTTGATGCCGGATGCGAGAAATTCTAAGCATAGTTTTCCTCGCCTTGGACCAAAATGGCTCACAGATATTTTGACTTGTGGTTTTGAGGTCATATGAAACAAATCTCCCAATTTCTGAAAGATGCCATTCTCTCCTTCAAGCCTTCATATTCTGTCCGCCTGCAGCTCTGCATCCACATTGTGAGCAAAGGAAGAGAAAGAGAAAGAGAGAGAGAGAGAGAGAGAGAGCTAGACAGCTCACAGACAAGCGGAAAAACAGACAGAGAACTTCAAAGCCAATGAAACAGCAGCTGTAGAATTTTAATAAACCCTCTTTTTCCTCTGATGGCGATTGTATTTGTGAGTGTGTCTGTGGTCTTGTGTTCAATTCAACACACACCAGCCACAACACATGCACGTGCGCACACGCACACACACACACACAAAGAAAGGAGAAGCCTTTGTTACTCACCTGCTGCACTTCTGTCTCTCCGTTTGATGTCTTCTCGGTGTACACAAACGAGTTGAAAATCCTCTGTAGGGAGACAGAGAAGGAAGCAGTGAGGTTAGATCAAGAGGGATGCTGAAGATTCCGGTTAAAAAAAAAGAAAAACATCACCTTAGGAAAAGTATTGGCAGAGATAGGTTTTGGTTTCAGGTGTTGTTGAGCAGAGTTTTTTTAATCAACACTTTGGGATTTCATTTGCAAAAAACGATCAAAATCCTGGACTGGTGAAAAGAGAGCAACTGTAAAAAGATCTTCCCTGTGGGAATCTGCAAGTGATTGCATTATTACAATGGAATTAACACACAGTTCAAGCATTTACACCTTTTTATGTTTGGTGCAAAGACTGGCTTCCTCACATTTGCAAAGAATCCAGTCAAACCAGGAACTTTTTGTAGCTGCAAGTCATTCCTTATGCTTATTAAGCAAACCAGCTATAATGAAGCTGCCATGAGGCTGAGTAATGAACTTTGAGTAAAGATTAAAATGCGTTTACTATTATTACAGGGTATCACCAGCTGCCAAGAGTTAGAAATAAATGCTTCAGATTCTCAGTCCTCCTTAATTTCAGCACATTTTTATCTAACAATTTTGTCCTGTTGTTTACTACAGCTTTATTATTTCTCATATAGTTAAGTAAATCATATACGCTGTTTGTTCTAAGATGCAAAGCCTGTTGTGTTCTGACGGCATACACACACACAAAACTGGGTACATACATATACAGGTTGCTGTTACACCATGTTAATCAACACTTTGCCCATCACACTTACATTATATCTGCCATGATAATGCGATGCAAAAGTTTTTCATTTAAGGAAATTATGCTGCATTATTTGTTAGCGCAGTCTGTATTCATGTATGGTCTCACTAGCCAGTAGGTTCAAGAGGTGTGTGTAGAAATGTGACAGTCACACAGTTCATCTCTACCTTGTTAAACATGTGGAAATGAAGGACATTTTTGCTTAAAAACTGGGATAAATCTATGAGCAATCTCCCTCATCCGTCATCCTGGTCAAAATTAAAAAAAAAATAAAGAGCCAATGGTCAATACATGATGCTCCTAATGTGAAACCCCTACCCCTAACCCAATCTGGTGTGGATCCTGCATGCAAGAGGTGCTGTACGTCCTCGCTTCACTGGTAGAGACAGCGCCGCCATTCGTCACTACCTGAGCCAAATTCTGGCAATGAGGAGAGTTCAGAAGTGCCTTATTTGCTTTGATTAAATGGCCAAGATGATTTATCAGTGGACTCCTATCAAGAAGTAGAACAGGCAAAGGCAAATGGACTGACTGAAGAAGTTTTAAGCATGAGAGGTTTAACATATTAATAACTCTTACTTTCTCTCTGGAGAAAGCCCAGGTCAAATAATTAATCTAATCATTCTCTTAAATGAAGCATGACAGCCAAGTGTAACTTAATATGGAAAAGCAAACAGAACTACCAAAAACTAAGTTGAGTAATGGTGATGACAGTGTCTCAGCGTTGTGTGTTTTGGTCCTTGGGCACATCTATATGTAATGAAACCATAATTAATGTTATTAGTCACACCTGGCATCTACCGCTACAACACGTCAAAGTGCGGTGAGATGGTTCCACTGTTGTGGGTGGTGTTATGATAGCGCCTAACGAAATATGATGTGACTTCGGCTAATTAACACAACCCAATCTGACATCACTGAATGAAACAGAAAAGGCTTCAAGTTAAGTCTTGATTCAGAATCCTGAATGAGGCAGATATTCGTGTCAGCGGTGATGGATTTCTCTGCTTAGACAGGTGCATCTGGAGCCATTTTATTTTTGGTCCAGAAAAAATGATAAAGCTGGTGATCATCCAAAACAACCAACCCATCGACCCAGACAGTATGGTCCTGTCATTTACATCAGCTTCTGGGTCGGGGGAGGAAAATGAGTCACCTGTCTGAACCTGGAGGCCAGCCACAAACCAAAATGAAGGTTTTCATGAGCTCCAATCACAAGGTGATGTGAAGTTTCCCCCTTCACCTTCCAGACTGAAACAGTTTAATAGTCCTTGATTTATATTGTTAAGTGAATAGGAAGCAGAGCGGTGCATTAAGGAATGGAGAAAATGAGTCCTGGTGTGACCTCAGCCTGAGCACATGCTAACAGAGCCCCAGAAAAACCCTTAAAGAGCTGCCTGAATAACATGCATGCACACACACACACACACACACACACACACACATCTCTATTCAGATGGTCTCCTGGGTCCCATCAGCTTAACATTCTCCCTCTTTTCTTACCTCCCAACACACACTCACTTCCCAAACATACACTTTCCAAACACACACTTTCCAAACACAGGCAGAAGTACTATGTGGCAGCTACAAACAGAGTAAAACTAATGTTTGTGTTGAGGCGGCAGGTAGGCAGGGGTTTTCACTGGAAGCCACCAGGCTGCTCACAAAGCCTGAAATTAGCTGGTGCCACGCTGCAACCATTTCCTGCTGCCTGTCCACACCTTTCGTAAGACACATTCCAGAGGACACCAATTACTCTGAATGCACCGCAACATGACTAACCTGGAGATGATTCAGTGTTGACTGTTATTGCCCAGCCATGGCTACACCTTAACACCTTTCAACACCTCTCTGCAAAGCATAACAAACAAAGCTAAGTGTCTCTCCGTTCGCAAAGTTAAAGGCAGAGGTGAACAGTTCCTAGTCTCCTAAACATCAAAAGAACCTGACTCATACAGGGATGTCTATAATATATCCTATTTTTTTTCTCATTTGCTCTTGCAAAGAAATTTTTCTTAATGGTAAAATACAGAAAGGGCCGTCTATTTTCATCTTCTATAAATCTGCCTTCTGTTTTTCTTGATTAATGGATTAACTACAAAACATTTAAAAAATTATAGAAAACGGGTTTATAATTTCATTCTCTAGTGTCTAGCACAAACAGACAGAAGTTTTTTGCTTTGCTTAAGTATTGTTGGTGTTAGGGAAGGAAGACTGACAAAGTGTGATGTTAAGTAGCTAAAACTTCAAGATATCTGACATTTTTTTGCACAAATTATTGACTTAAACAAGGAATTTTGTATGACTAGCAAAGTTCTGATGATCAACCGGTTAATAAAACAAGTAATTGTTGTGCCTCTAATTGAAAGATGCCTACATACAATACATGGAAACATAAGGAAATAAGCAGTAGAGAAAGAAAATAACAACATGCAGCTATATGCCTAAATCTCCTCACAATGTCTTTTTCTGGGCCATAATTAGGCCATTCAGTTAACACTCTCGATTAATTATCAAATGTAATTTGTGAAAACTTAATTATGTCTAATTTAACCTACAAATGCAGGCTTGCAGAAACACTGCAAACACTGCTAATTATCATAATATTTCCAAAGGGACTTTGACAGAGGGCTCAGTTTTAATCCAGATCGTCTAAATGGAGTCAGCGGTCCCTGTTTTGCCTGCTTACGGGCATATTCCTTTCATTTTACAGCAGCATGAGACCAACACACAAGTGCTATTCAAACAGTTTCATGTTATTACTTCACACATACACACACACAGCTGCATACTTCACTACGGACTTATTTACAAAGCGCAAAACCGAGCCTCGACAGTCGACTGTTCCACACCCTTCTTAGTGGGGAAAAAAGAGAAAGTCCAGGATGCAGAACTGTCAAATAAACATGAACATGTACACATAAACAGAGCTGCCACTGCTTAGCAGGAGGTATGTGCTCTAAAAACACTACACCAACAAAACAAAGGGGAAAATGGGGGGAGAAATAGGCACTGGAATGGGGAAAAACTCTGTTTCCATTAAACCAGCAATTCTGAAAAATTGGGAACAAATCCTGTAGAGAGAGAAAACTCATGTTGTCGATTAGCTACAGGTTTGCTGTCTTTCCCTTAGTGCCTCCAGTGTTTGTTGTTGGAGCTGCTTTGCGGTTTTCACAGCTATGTAGCAGCCAGTGAGGAATGCTCAGCTCTGAAACCTGAGAGGCCTGAGGCTGCCTAGGCCACCGTGGGCCTTTGGCCTCTCCTGACCCATAATAAAACACTGAAAAGGAACACAGACACATACACACCAGTAGTGAGCCACACACTGACACCTACACAGTGTCAGGGGTGCACTCACACTTTTCTAGACACCTTATTGGGCTGGGCACTAAAGAAAAAATAAATATGAGATACCAGAAGATGAAAGAAAGAAGAACACTCAATTCGTTTACATGCACAGTTAAGCAGAGTTAAGGTCATAGCTAGATTAGGCCTCGATTTAGCTGGACTACTGTCCTTGGCCAAGAATACAAGCACCAAGAGAAAATTGTTTTATTGATGGAAGAATGTCTAACTCCACAACAGTAGGCGGTGATATGTCTCCTTTCAGCCCATTTATTTAGACCTATTATGCCACATACTAAACAATCAACAAACAAGTTAGCAAACAGCTAACTGGTTGTATGCTGAACGGTGAAAACATGGACATCTTTATAGCTGTGTTTCTTTCTCAAGCACTCGCCATGTTAATACCACGGTCTTGTTTACTCTCTGGCTTTCTCTTCTTCAAATTTACACTATTTGGCTTCTGGGTCAAGCACATGTTCGGCACACAAATGTTAAAAGGCCAGGAATTCTGGAAACAAATCAGGGTATTTATTTTTAATTTATACAAATAAAATAAACATTTGCACATTTTTTATCTTACCC
>JAPZDY010000021.1:7343901-7367056 GCA_029783645.1 Ctenochaetus hawaiiensis
CCTGGAGTCTTATACTGAATTTCATTTACCTCTAAGTAAGAGCTGAAAATGACATCATACCAATATTATTTGTACAACTGACTAAAGAGACAAAGTAAGAAAGATGTTCTAAACACTAATTTGGTGCAGTGTTCACTACTTAAGCATATAAAGCAGTCTCATCGGATTTTAAGGTTGGAGTTAACAAGGTTCCCCGGATTTTTCTCCCTCTCTCTCCATTTCTCTCTCTCTATATCGGTCAGCTCTTTCACTCTCTCTCTCTCCCTCTCTTTCTCTCTCTATTTCGTTCAGTCCCTCCCTCTCTCTCTCTCACTTAACGCAACCGGTCCTATCAGATAGCCGCCACCTCTGAGACTGGATCTGCACTGAGGTTTCTGCCTGTTTAAAGGAAGCTTTTCCTCACTGCAGTCACCAAGTGCTTGCTCATTTGGGAATTGCTTATAATTGTTGTGTCTTAATGAAAGCAATTATAGTGTGGTCTGGACCTGCTCTATGTGTAAAGATTTTTGAGACAACTTCTGATTTGGGGGCTGTATAAATAAAACTGACTTGACTTTTCAAGTCAAAACATAACTTCAGGGGACTTTTCATTTGAAATTTACTACTTGAAACTGAGAAATTCAGGCTCCAGTTCAAAAGAATTAGGGCTATCCCAACCCCAATCCTAACTACCTAACCTCTACATGCCCAAACTCAACATAAGGTTTGGCTTAGGGTTAGATAGGGACACAGCTTTTGTCCCCAGCTGCACCTGCCATCCATGATTAACTGGTCTTGCATTTAAATGTTGCCCTGAAAGTAGCTTGAGTATTACCCCACCACCACCGCACACACACACACACAGGAGCACACATCTATATATAACATATTTAATCCAGAAACTTATAGCATTGACCATTTATTTCAAGAAAAGTTGTCAAACATATTTACAGCAAAAAACATGATGCTTTCTCAAACATCTAATGGCTCCTTGTCAGCTTCATTATTTTACAGAACTCTGAAACAAACACTTCTGTACACAAATATGCACTAAAAGATAAAAATTATAGATATTACACACAATTGTTTAGAAATGGTGTGGCTCTGTACGGTGTTTACAGTGAGGCAGTGAAACATTTTGCATAGTGTAAAGTGTTTTCAAGTGGAATCATTACTCATCTGAGGAGAGCGAAAAAGAAACTGCTCATAGAAAAGTACAGTGATAGCAGGGCAAGTGGACAATATGAGTTATAGTACTGATAGTTGTGAAAAATCCTTTTGATACTTATTTACTATTGACCACATCAATGCCATATACAGCCTTTTAAGTACTTAGGTTTGATGCTTAAAGAGGCATATATACTGGACATTGCTGAGTAGGTCAGAAATTCAACATCCCAATAAGTAAATAACACATTTTTTGTATGCTCTCAATGTTTAACAAGAATAGAGCAGAAAAAAGTTTTTATTCCAAAATTGAACATCTTCATGTTTTCTGCAGAACAGTAGCAGTAGTGGTCAGTATTTAACAACTACAGTTCCTGTGAGTATCAAGGCTGATTTACAGAGAACACAAATAATCAAATTTTTGTCCTATTTTAATTGTAATTCCTCCGTCAACAGACTACATTCATCTAAATTCACACAAGAATTTATTTTTTTTTTGGCTTTACTTATCCATTCAATTAACAATTTATGCATTCATGGTGCATCCAACAGTTCACATAACATTTCAGACATGGATTTTGAAAAAATCTGATGTATTTGCTGATTCTTGCAACTTTTGGGTTGCATACATAATTTGAAGCTGTTAGCGACAGCTAAGTAAATGGAATGAAATGAAACATGGTTGAGCTTTCTGTCATACACAGTAAAAAACACTGAGGCTTTTGTGCATTTACACCTGTACATACCAATAGACTCTGTGGGAGCTGTAGTTGTTGAATTCAAACAACACAATTTTTGTCTAACTAGTTTTTTAATGCAGCCATAACAAGAGAAAATAGAATAAAAGGTAATTCCAAATGAACTTAATCTAAAGGGAGAAAATAATGTGTAACTTGCAGCTAAGAATACACAGTCAGAAGCTGGTTTAGGATTTAAGAGATTCTGAGTGAGTCTGAGGAAAAATCTATTCCTCTCAAGCAACTAACACAAGGCTGTAAATGCGACTGTCAAGGTAGATAACATGTTGCAGAGTGCTGAAAATGAGGTAGGATCACAATTCAATACATCTCAATAGCTACTACTATTGCTGAGTCACTGAACTATAGCAAAATGCTCCACAGTGCTATGAAACCAAGAGGACCTTCTGGTCATACATGTGTTCTGTGCTGGAGAGTGAAGGCTAGCAGAGCTTTTAAGTCTGAAACATACAAAAACGTCTATAATACACGCTTTTCCAGGCTGACCGTATATATATGCTATATGCTTTAACTTCTGTCTGCTTGCTTTTTTTCTGAGTTTTAACCTGTTGTTCTTTGTATCTTCCAGGAAATCCTAGTTGTTTCAAGCATGATCTCACATGCAGATCAGACATGTTGCTAATGGCTTAAAATTTTTGTTTAACACCAGGGTGCACGTGTAGGGATCAGTTGTCATGAATTAGAGCACAGACTAGCCATGAGTTTCTTACAACAGAGTTAGTACAGCTACAACCAACCACTGCCTGTATGTGTTTTACAAAGCATTACGTGTCACAGCAAAGAGTTTAGAGCACTTCAATGAAGACAGGAAAAGGGAAGGAAGAAACAGAGTTAGGATGGGTATCCCATGACCACTTTGAGGGATTATTTCCAGATGTCAAACCCTCAAGCAACTTGCATGAGTCCCCGAGTCAAATACCAAAGAAAGTTTCAGCCACAGATGGCTCAGTACTGCTTAGGCTGTTTCTGTACACTGACCCATTAAATATCATTCTTGTCACACCAATCAGAAACCTTAAAACTTACAAAGTAGAGTTATTAGCAATGGTTGACATCTCTTAATATCAGATGATTGCAAGTTTCCCATTCACTTGATATCTTGCATTGTTTTCAAGATGTTTTTTTTGTAACTTGTGAGAAGTTCTTAACGGCCACACTCAATCCCAATGTAACAAACATTCAATAAAAAGTTACCAAAACCCACCAAATGATCCTTATTGATTCTTGGTCTTTGAATACATGTTAATACTAAGCTCTGCAGTGATGATAACCAAATACACAATTTTTCAGTTAGGTGCCATTTTGATCCAACAGGGACTAATCCACAATAAAACCAGTGAATGCCTTGCCGGACACTGTTTTATCACTAATGCACTGTTTCGTTAGAATATTGTATGGAGTTCATGTAGGCCTGCTACTTCTTAGGGTTAAAATCTATAGTTTACCTTCAAAACAAAAAACTGATAATATTCACATTTGTTTCCCTTTGCCTGTGGAGAGTGGCACAGATTTGTGAAATATCCTTGTAAACCTAAACAGAGGAGTACATGCGTCACTAAAAAAAATCATTAAATTCATTTTAGTTCATGTTTTCTGACTCAGCTTCAACATAATGATTGCACTTGAGCTTTTTGGGAGAGGAGGACCACCAAATAATTTAATTATTACTTGACATTGTTGCAGCCTGGATATATTTTCAATTTTCAAGTGTGACATTACAGATTCCAATTGCACCTCTTCATTAGACAGAAACTTGATTCATCTTAATGAAGTTTCTGTCTTTGTGTGTGAGCATCCACTTTAACCCACAAAATCGTTTTACGTAAAAATCCAATTGCACTTCTGTGAATCATCTCTAAGGCACACAGTTGCATGGGGTAGCATGGAAGAGAGAAACTGGTAATGTTGTATGTTGTTGATGGTTATTCACATACTGTCATCAGTAAAATGTGGTCCATGCTTTGATCTTAGAACACTGGGACAGTCTTTACGGTAACCTGCATACAAATATTAAGAAGAGCAGGCCTATACTGGTGCTGCTGGGAACAAAAAAAAAAAAAAAAAACAGATTCAAAAAATTATAAAGCAACAAATGTCATAAAGCTGGTTGTCATATCCAGTCAGCTCTCAGAGACACTGAGCTCCATGATGACAGTGATTGTAACTGGATGGTGCTGGAGGTGCACTGAGGTCTGATTTGCATACAGTTTCTGTCCCGTTATCAGCCAGTGCATGACTTCTTGCTCAAATTTTGATTGTGGATTCTTCACAGTTCACTTTGTCAGAGTCCTTTTCTCCATTGGAGTCCAAGTCCATGTAGTAAACAAAGCTGCAAAGACACAAAGTATAAACAGTCATCATGGAGTATCAGGAAGACAGTATTTCAGAAAGAAAACTGCATATTGTCATAGAATGGGCTTCATTTTTGCATTTACATGGAGTCACTGGCTGCTACACAGCATAATTGTGCACTGTTTCTACATCTACCTGCAGAAAAATTACAACCTGACACCTGAGTGTGCATTTCCTGCTGGTAGATATGTTCAGCTTTAGTTCAGCACTGTGTTCTAATAATAACCAAGCGACTGACATGCAACTGCTTTGGCTGGCAGTGGTTTGTTCCTCTTTTCATGGGTTGCATAACCTCACAGCACATGGTACAGACACAAGTGGGTCAGCTTAGCAGGAAGCACGCATGTTGGAGATGATGAATAAGGGATGCTAAGCTGAATGGAGGCAAGGAAAGTGCTTATGTCACTGTTGATGATGAGCACTTTTAATTCCACTTATATTTAAAGAAAATACAGTATTCTGTTTTAAATATATTCTACTGAAAAAAAATTGTGCTCCAAGTCAAATAAAAAGCAATTCTTCTGCTATATTCCTTTGAGATAACTTGAAAGTCAAAATAGAGCTGTCAGGCCATCAAGTATTCTGATATGCTAAAGTGCAGCACCATCAAACTGTTTTCTCGTTCAAAGGCTGAGAGAGACCTCTTGTCTCTAATTAATTGTCTTTTTTTCATCTTTACGCTTTAGACATTCAAGAGGATTTCTGTATTTTTTGACCTAAATACTGTTTTCCTTTCATTTATTATCAAACCTTATTCAATATCTGTTCTTATAACTTTGTGTTGTTAAGTACAACAGTATTCTGAGGTGTCTGCCTGAACTCAGTAGTGTGGCTCCAGCTCTTCAGCACACAGCACTTTGTATTTGTTTTGTCTTGTTTTTCCAGGAGCAGCTGTGAATGTCATCTGTGAAGGAACGCTGTACCTGTTTGGGAACCTCTTGAACTCTCTGACCTGAGGCATACGTTTAATAAGCATACACCCCCACCATGGGAGAGTTACACAACACAGCTCTCTGCAACAGACTACACTCACTGTCAGCAGCATGCTTCCATCTGCAAAGCCTTGATAGAGATGGAGCTGTGCTGCAGGCTTCCTTTGGAAGAATTACTGTTTTATGGCTAGCTTTCTATCAAAATAAAGATTGGTACTAAACAGTAGAGAGCATGATCTAGAATATTTTAAGAACTGGTAAAGGTCATTTGATTGAGGAGAAACACAAACACACACACACACACCATAAAAGCAAGTATGCTGAAGGAGCACTTTTGGGACAAACTTTGATCTTTTGAATGGTCTGTGACTGCTTTCCAGAAGCTATTTTTTGGCAGGGAGATATGGGAGCTAATGTGATGTAAAGTGCTGCCCCATTTCCTATGCTAACCAATGCTAACCAATTGGGGTGTGCAGTCAGGGCGCAATGCCTGGACAGCAAACTGCAATAATAGTGTATGTCATTGTACAATAGCCAAATGGCAGACACTGACACAACTATAATCACTGCTGATGACCCACAATATGGAAATTGGGTCATCACAGGCCCCTTGACAGAGATCTTTGTGGACTCCGACAGAGTGCTACTTTTGCTCGTGAGTCAGGAGACTGAAAATGTGTGCTTACCAGTGGTCACACAAACACACAACTCTGATTAGGATCAAACCATGAAACTTGAAATTGCAACTCACTGGTTGTTGCCTGCATACTACAAACACATAATGTTCCAAACTCCAACTTTTCGACCATCCACAACAGGAACAGTCAAAAGGGTCGTGATCACACCCTGTCTTTGGTCAATACATCAAAGAATACTTGCAACAGCGATTTGTGAGGATGCTGCAACTTCCAAGATCAGATTTAAATATGTGTGCATAGTTGTGAGGCTCGAACAGTCAAATGGGATACAGTCTCAAAAATATACATACATAAATACATACATATGGTTTATTCTGTGGTCTAAATGCTAAACCCTGTAAAAACTAACATGGTACAACATACAAACATTTGGATCTCCCTTCAAGTCAGAACCCTTGCTGAAGTCAGCATATCAGTTTTCTGCTTATTTCATTGTGGGAGTTATTACTGCTACATAAATAAGCAAAATAAGGGAAATAAGGTGAGGGTCAAAACCCAGCAGATCCTAAACAAACTGAGGCTTGCTGCCTCCTCAGCCTCCTCTGCCAGCCATTTGTTTTTGTACAACCCAAAAGCAGACTACCTTGTTAAAAACCGGCATGGACCGGTATCTTTGGGGGAAGTGGCGGGGGCGGGTTTCTCGTGAACCTGGGACACTGTGGCAGTTCTCTATGATAACCAGTTGGAGAGGGAGTGTTAGCATTTTACGAGCTTGGGGCGGTTTTGTGGCTGTGTGGCATGCAAAGCAAAACATTCCACTTGGCCAGGATTCACAAAAACTGTTTATTATGTAAGTTTAGGTGTGTGCATCCAAGTTTCTCTAGATGCAAAACTGAAAAAGCATTTCCAACAGTCAGCTAACAAGAACCAAATGTCCAAAACCTGTAAAGATTCAGCTTACTTGATACATACATACAAAAAAGAATCAGTTAAGTCTCAAAATGAAGAAGTCGGAGCCAAAAAATGTTTCATGGATGGCTGATTACTAACGTCTATTATTTTTAATTATCAACATTTTCAATTCATTTACAATCAATTAACTTTTCAAACAGTTATCCTACTATTTCAGAATAAGGCACAAAAATCAAATTCTGCTAAGAAATATCTTAGTCAAAAATGTTTTAGGCCAAAAATATTTAATTTGTGGAAATTCTAAATACTTTGGTCTTAAGAATAGAGAAGTAATTGAGATAATTGGTAACTGAGAGGTTAAACTCATCCTGAAAAAGTTGCCACATGAATTTCTCCACAGATTCCGTAGAGTTTGGAGAACAATAGCTGAAAGTGTGAACAGGGACAAACACTTTCCACGGCCAAGCCCAAAACTGATTACCATCTGCATCCCTCCAGTAATCCTGCCATCTTGAAGTTCTTTTGTTCTCATGTTGTCACGGGACAGAGTGCACATTCACAGCAGTGACACCACAAATCCAGAAATCATAATGAAATATCAGAGAGAGGAGACCAATCTCTGCTTCCTGAACCAGATGCTGACCACGCCTTTTTTCATCCATTATTTACAGGTTAAGATGAACAACTTCATCTTTTGTTAGAACAAGCAATATAAACACAGAATCACCAAACAGAAATCCATAAGAGGCCAAAATTGTTACCACATACAGCACCTGCAGTGAGATGCAAGACTGTAATAGATGGTGCACAGACTGAGAGGAGATTAACGTGGTGTTAAGAGCTTACAACCTATTAGATCCAACACATCCACCATGAATGGGGACAGTGGAGTGGAAATGACATGGATCGGTGTTATTCCAGAGTACTGTGGGATGAAAGGGTTCCCTGGGCAGTAGGGTGCAGAAAAAGGTGAATCCGAAGTTATAGATTTTATTGAAAAAAGACATAAAAATTACAAGAAAGGGGGTAGACCTCTGAATTGGCTTGAGCTATTCACTCAGACTTTAGCTCACTCTCCAGGTTTTAACTTCAAAAATAAACGCGGGAACACACAGAGGTGCTTCAGCAGAATCATTTGTGTAAGAACTTGTTTTTGCAGTTTTTGCTCTGAACCCTGAGGGCCCTGAGAAACTATTTACAAGCTTCTCAGCCACTGAATGCTCACTTTTACAACCATGTTACATAATAACGCCAATGCGCTCATCTAACCCACTCCCAAAAACTCATAAAGGTAGCCTCCCTCTGGCATTTCTTAGCCTCTCCATAATACCCCCCACTGACTGAGCCAATATGGAACATACTGTACCCTGCCTTCAAACTGCTGTCCAAACAACTTGATTTCCTTTTGAGCAGCAAGATCAGCATTCTCTCAGTCCCCCGTCTCTCTTTAAAATGTACGCTACTTTAAAGTATTCACATAAGATGGAAGACACATGCAAAGAGGAAAACATCAGCCTTGCTTGAAGGCATCAGTACGTCTGTCAGAATACGTGGAAACATTCATGCGTGCATTGCGAGGATAACACCCAAAAAATGCTCCAACTTGTAAAGCGCCTCCTCATGCTGTCAATAAAAATCAAAAAGGATTCCTAAAGTAAAGACGGCACACGTGGGCAGGGCCCAGGATTACAGTGCTTTGGCCTGGTTTAGACAGAGGCGGCACATGGCTGGCAGGCAGCGAGAGGACAAAATGTTCCAGAAGCAAGCCTCCATAAGCCATGAACCTGAAGCAGCGCTACCATTGTCCAGCAGAGGGGGGATGGACAGGGAGGATGGTTAGCGAGGATGGATAAGTTTAATGGACAGGGGAATGAAAAACACATGGTTATGATATGATGCTGTCATATAACAATTTAAAGGAACGTCCCGCTCTACGATCTACGTCATTAGCTAATAATTATTTGCTGCCCAAAAAAGTCCCAACTGAGAAGAAAGAAGCTGTTACTGCAACCTCATCGATCGATGGTACTGAAAAAGCACATGAACTTCCTCTAAAATTCATGTATTTCGGTCAGTATTATTCAGAATTGGTCTGTTTGTCTGCCTTTAAGTAAAACATAGTGCAGTATGGAAATGCAGGTGACATGTTTAGCTTAAATGTAGATACTGTGACATCATCAAGAGCTGAAACAACATGTCGATTATTAATTAATTATTTAAATCATTTTTAGAGGTACTTTATGAAAAAAATCAAACTGAAGCATAACCATCCCCACACTAACTGAACCACATCCCATAGATTTCCAGAATCAATATCAGCCCAATATGTCCTCCCATCTGACAAGAGACTGTTTTTATTTTCATAAATGTGTGAAATCTCGACAGTGATCAGAGTAATGTCACTGCGCTGTCGCACTGACATAAATATTCCCCTCCCACTTTTTACAGCCACTAATCCTTCTTTCCAACCGATGACAGATTTCCCATTGAATCAGTGCAGGGCCGTGGAGCCGTTGCATAACATGCTATCCCATCATGCCACAAGAGAACAAGGCCAATCTGCAGCAGTTGACTAGCATGCAATGGTGCCTTCAGAGTCCATGGACGACCCTGCTGACAGCTGGGAGCCAAGAGGTGTTACATCACAGGGTGAGGGGGCAGGGTCTCTGGCTGGGGGCTTACAATAAGGGGCTAACAAGAGAATGGCTGTAGGATTGGAGGACTAATGCCAAACAAATGCTGTGCTTATTCCTGGTCAATGGAGGGTTCAAGGTCAAACAAGCAGACGGAGAGTTCAGGTCAATGAATATCCACCCTGACTGATGCTCTACAAGAAGTTTCCGCTCTAAATAGCAAACTGAGACAATTAACATCTTACAAGGTACACCTTTCCTACACTGTCACTAAAGTGAAAAAACCCAAAACATATCCTACTGTGCATGACTGTTTTTTTGGGGGGGTTTTTTTTGGTTTTTTTTTTTTTTTTTTTGGGGGGGGGAATCAATATTTAGATTTCCCATGAGTTAAAAAAAATCCCATTTTGGTCTGCCTGCTTAATCCACAATGCTTGGCAGGCAAATCCTGTGCAGATTTCAAAAAATGAAATAGCAACCATGAAATAAATCCTCAAAGTTGTGCCCATGGCACCATAAAAAAAGGAAAAGAAAAAAAAGTTGTTTGTGCAGAAAGAGACATGTCAAATGTGGATCTCTAAATGTCACTATGCTGGCCATGGAGAAACCAAACCCTTGCTAATTAAGTGCATCTCTATTCAATCTAGTGGAGTGGGTTTGCTAATTAAATGACTAGCCGTCTGCCAACTGCTTTCTGCTGCATTTAGAGGGTGCTGGGGGTCAATTAAATTTGCTTGAATCTAACTAACGGACAACCTGAGGCAATGTCTCCAAAGCCCCAGCCCACACACTGCGTCAGTGTGGGGAGTGAATGCATGAGAGTGTATCCTGTTAGTCAAAAGATTTGGAACACCAAGGATGACTGGTTTACGATGCTTCATTTTATATTAGTTATATGCTTGTGAATGATCATGTGGACATGAAAAAGTGGCAAAAATAGGGAGGACTGCTGCCACATGCATAAACGATTCTTAGGCTTTACATTTTAATTACAAACAAAACTTGGTTGTCATAGTAATGTGACTCTAAACTGGAATGGGTAACACAGTTCAACATTCTCATTTTAAGGCAAAGTTTAAACCCCAGGCTGCACTGGGTGTTTCACAGAAACACTGAATCATCACACTTTTATGCCCAATGTCCGGGGATGTATTCATCCCTTATTCCTTGACTGCTACTGCTGAACTACCATTAAATTAACTACAATCATAGAACCACTGGGAAAGAAGTGGGATGATTGGATCTTCCATAGGCAATAACAAAATCTTATGTTAAATGTAAATTCCTGATGCATCCACAATGACTTGTCAGAGCTTTGATATCAGTATTTGAGGAAATCGTCAGATCAGAGTTGCAATAAAATTTTAAAGTCACAAAGACATAACTTAAATTGCAATTTGGTAGCCATGATCCAAACACAAAGGGTGTGGTGGTGGTTGTGGTTGTGGTTTCAGCCTGTTGTCATGGTATCCAGCTTTAGGATATAAAGACAGGGAACTATTTCATCATCTGACAAGTTCAAAACTTAAAGCCAATATGTCTCACTGACCACATACAATGTTTTTTTCAATGAGGAGAATCTAAAAAAATCCCAACATATAACACTATTTTCTAACATTTTCCACTGATGTCTTTAGTTCTATGTCTCATAAAGAGTCATCAACAATAATGTATGGGTGACTTCTTTGAGGAATGTCATTTAAAGAAGAGTAGTAATTTTTACATTTTACCTTTGCAATTTATTTAACCTGAGGGTGACAATTTATTGATTATTATCTCCAGCATAACACGTGGATAAAGTTGCCAGAAAACAGAGAGAGAGAGACCTAAAATTGCAATTTTACTGTAATGTTTTACAAAATTCCATGATGTTCTAAAGCACAACTAAAAGGCCCCACCTTTTAAACCCAGATTAGTTAATGTGGCTATTCATTTGGTCTATGATGCATCAAAAATAATGAAAAATATTCACCACAACATCCTACAGTATATACTGACATCATGAGATTCGACTAACAGTCCAATATCCAAACTTTACTGTAAGGTAAGGCCAAGAGAGGCAACCATTTTTTCACATTCAAGAACCTGGAACAGTCAAATATTTGGCTATTTTTTAAAAATACCTTATAAATTTGTTGGCTAAAGTAACTAGCATTTTTTTTTCTTTCATGGGGCTAATTATTTAACCAATCAAGCAACTAGTCCACTAATTGTTGCACCCTTACTCTGTGGAGCCTGGCAATATTTTGTTTGGTAACACATATTTAGTTGCTAAAATCAGCTGCTTTAATGTTTCAGTTTTGCTTGTCAGAATTATTGAACTTACAAGCCTGAAAACCAGGCTAATCTAATCGACTCCTTTAAGAAGAACAAAGACCTATACAAGTATTTAAAACCCACATGTTAAGATGCTTTTGGCCTACATATCATTCATGTGAAATGTACTGGTGCGCAAAGACCTCAAACTGGACTTTCTTTATCTCCCTCTCCCTCATTTAACCAAGAGGCTCTTCCAGTCCAATGCAGTGGGAGGGTGAGGCCTGTCAGCTATCGGGTGCTGTGGTTCTGAAATAACAAGACCCCCTTTTGTCCAAACAACATCAGGGCCATGAGAGAGAGAAAGACAGCTACAGCCATGCAGATCCTAACAGCCTCCCCACCAATCCCTAAACCTACCCGAGAGGCTCTTAGTCTCGGCTTGGGATGTTTGCTCTCCCTCTCCACCAGACAGGATATAATGCTTTCCACATGTGAGGGGAAAAAAAGGGAGGGAATGGAGGATGAAGGAGAGGGGGGACGAAAGAACTGTGGAAAAGTGGGGTGGGGTCAGACAAAAGCAGCAAAAAGAAGAGAAAGAAAGCAAAACTGTGGTTTGACTACAACCTTTTTCACACCAAAGCCAGACTTCTTTTTATTTGGAGTAATGACTTTGAATTAAGATTTAAAATTAGAACATATTCTGGTATTTTAGCCTGATAGTTGGTAATAAAGTCAGGCAGTAAAATCTGAGGGGTTGAAGAAGAGACTGAACCAAGGACATCAGAGGTACAAATGATCCATCATTACTGATATTATGACTACTGGCTTGGATCCCAGAAACATTTTAAGTCTTTTTTTTCTTAATGCAACCATACAGCTTTGCACCAGTAAAACAAAGGTTTCCATTTTGTTTTCATCATTGCTTCCCTCTCCCATCCATTTGTAACCGTCAGTTCCAAATGTTGTTCTGCAGCCAACTCCAGACACAGTGGTGTTCAAATCTAAATAACTGAGGTAAACAAATGTTAAACATGACTGTAGAAGACCTACGTTGTCAGCATTTTATCTTCTTTGTGAAACGATGTGTAGAAGTAGCTCATCTCTGCCCCATTTAGCCCTTCTGCAGGACAAAGAATGGTAATGAAGCAACTGAATTGTGGCTTTCAGTCCAAAAAAAGGCATTGTGACTCAAATGAGAGACATAATCTGGCAGCTTAGTCAGAGCAAATGAGGTTTCTGCCTTTCTCTCCTTTGGTGTTGAGAAACAATGACTGATGTTGGCACTCGTCATCAAACTGTGTAAACTGAGGGTGAAAATGAAGAGTGAAGGACAAGTTACCACTGATATCCCAGCTTGCAGAGCATAACTTGAGTTCAGTCTGATTTGTTGTAGTGTAAGCTAGAGTTATTTGATCATTACTCCAGTAAAATTATGGGCTTGAGCAGTATCAAAGTATCAGGATATAGGTTGGGCAAAGGCAGCCTAAATGCACAAAGATAGATAACATAGATAATGTCACACGAGATGCAATGACATCTAATGCCAGAAAGATATTAAAACAAGAAAAAAATAGATACCACCCTAGCCTACTAGTCAGATATTCCTTTATAAGGTTGGTATTTCTTTTAATTTTGGGATTCCAATTTTTTCAATTTTGTTTACTTGTTTCCTTTTCAAAGGCCAATTGCAGAACACATTTTGTCAGCACATTCTAATACTATATTTATACCTTGCGGAGTCTATCTTTAAGGGCATTTATGTATGTCTATGGTTCATCCATGATAAAAAAAAAAAAAACATAAGCTATTATGTCACAAATGTACAGGGGTATGACCTGGTTTAACCAAAGCCCTCAGTGACAAACATCAATTATATCACTAGACTATTTTTTTACTATTTTTTTATGATTATTATTGTGTAATATATAAATTTATAATGCAAACAATATTTATACAATCTCCAGAATTTAAAAAAAAGGTACCAGGAAAGCGGGTGTGTGTCTAATATGAGAGCATTTAGAGAGCATGTGGTAAGGGGCATAGGGTGTAGATCATTACCTTCCAGTTTCCCCCACACACAAGGTCCTTTGATGTCAAGGCAGTTGAGTCATTAAAACCAGGCCGCAGGCCACAGTAACCACACACTAATCATACTTGACTAATTAGAAATACTAAAATTTTATGAAAAACTCAGCTCTCGATGGTGTATTCCTAGCTCTTAATTAAAGTTTTTTTTGTTTTAAGACTACACAAAATTCATCATCTCAGTGACGCGAAAGCCTGTTTTATGTATTGACTTACATGGCTCTAATCATGAGTTATCAGACTCCATACAGATTTTCTCCACGTTTTGGATCAGCAGCAAAACATACATTATGCAGTAGTGTTGCGTCAAAGCAGCGGGGCACTATGGGAATAGCAACTCGCTGTTAAAGTGGAGCCAATGTGAAAACTTTCCAAAGACAGATCAAAGCTGCATACCTGAGCACCTCCATTAAGCTGATAAAATCTAGAAGTGCAAGAGGACAAAAACAAAACCACACACGCTGCTGTCAAATAAGTTCAGCAGGAATGCCAGATAATGAGAAAATTCTGTGCTTTATAGGGGCTTTGGCTGTTTGTCCATATCAAGAAGTCCATAAATGATGGTGCTTGGTTCACACAACATGACTGAGCATGAAAGCCCAGGACGTGCAGCAATGCACTGTAGGTCATCAATGATGTGTAGGTCCTCTTAAATTACTGGGGACTCTGGCAGTTAATTAAGATCTGAATAAAGTTCTGGGCTCATTCCATATGACCACCATCACATCAAGTAAATTGATGTGTGGATCGATGTGAGGAGGTTCAAACTAAAAAAGAACATCTACTGCAAATCATGGTCGGTTAATGTGTACTATACATTCCTTTTAGTATGACTTGAGGTCTAAGGAGGTGCCACAGGTATGTCTATAGTGAATACTACTTACATACACTCCATCACATCAAAGGTTACCATAGACATAACACTCATTTTGGGGGGCAGTTTAAGAACACAATCATTTTTGCTGCTTCCTACTAAAGAAAGCAGGGTTTCACACTGTAAAAATGGAGAAAATGCTTAATTTTAAAATATGTTGAGATCATGTCCGCTCTGTATTTACATGTAGGTTGTTTTTCACAATATTAAAAATAAAGATGACATATTTCTGAACCAAGAGGAGATGAGAAACGGCACAACTGGAGCAATGAGGCAGCACAGCAGTGGAAACTCAACAAGAGCCTTACAAACACTTAACCTCCGGACTGGGCTTCAGCCATCTCGGGACCCAATGCCAGCCTGCCAGCAGCCTCTGGCACCACAAGTCCCAGTCACACCCTGGTGGTACACCCTGCCAAGGCCAAAACTTCATACCGACCCGTAAGAGATCAGAAAGAATGTGATAAAGAATTGAGACTGATAAACTGTAAGCAATGGTCAAAGAGAAAAAGGGTCCAGCAGTAATAAATTCAAAAGTTTGATATATGCTTCCTGCCAAAAGAGTTTTCAGCCAAGTGAAGGGATGTTCAGATGGGGCGCCTGCACGGTCTGTCCTGGATTATCTGCACATTCCTGTGCTGTGGACTCATCTGCAAGAATTTTACTTGCAGTTTACAAGCATGGGTGCATATGTACACAAGGGTCACACTATAGTTACATAGGTACACATCTTGTCACCATAGAAAGATAAAACAAGACAATAGGTTCTTGTTCACAATAAAGAGATGTGTTTTTGGGAAATTACAAAAATCTTTAAAAATGGGAGTTGATGAGAATTGAACCACAGAATGAGCTGAAGTGTAGCAAAAAACAAAAAATACACAAAAGCAGACAGAATAATGATGACAGAAATGTCCAGACCAAATATAATGTATGTGTGGAGTGTGTGTTTGTGTTTGTGTGTGTGTGTGTGTGTGTGTTTGTCTCTCAGGCAAATGAATGTGAAGCAGCAGTAAAAAAAATATCAGACAGAAAGAGGAGCAGATCACAGAGATTGGGAAGAGGCAGAGGAGAGAAAGGACATTGGACAGAGAAGAGAAAAAAGTTCCAGGGGTGGTCTCCTTCTCTTGTTTCTGAGCACAATGTGAGATCATGTCTGGCCACTTTTATAAGGTCCCTCTACAGACAGGCTGCTTTGTTCTACTTCCTGTATTCTTAAAGCCGTTACATGCACTGATTATTAGAGGCTGATGGGCCCCTCTGCAGAGAGGCCTAAAGCTGCTTAGGATACCGTTTTCTCCTCTGCCCAGCCTAACTGGAACAGCTTGGTCCCACTGACCCTCATTTCAGCACCGATAACCTGGAATTAATCAGTAATTTCCCAGATACAACTAGCTTAAAGCAGTACTAAGTCAAATCAATTCTATGGACATTTTGGAGGATGTAGCCTGTGGTGCTGTTAAATAGTCTTGCATTATACAAGCAAGTGTTTTTAATATTTTGTCTCTCCTTAGTCATATAAATGTGATGGAAAAATATTAAATCGAAACATCTTTAAAAGTTTTCACAAAAACTTTTAAGTAGTGTGACATCTAGCAGTGAAGTTATTTATTACACCTGACAGAATATCCCTCTGCTCACCCTTCCTTTTCAGGCACACGGTAAAACCACAACGGCTGAAAATCTCGCAAAAACTGTGAGAGGCCCTTTCTAGAGCCAGTGTTTGGTTTGTCCATTCTGGGCTACTGTTTAAAGATGGAGGTGCAACATGGTAAACTCCATAGAAAGATCTCCCTCCCTCTATAGGAATGAAAGGGTCATTCTATGGTTATGATAATACAACAATTTAAATTTTTTGGTGTTTATAAACTAACAGAAAAAAAATCTAAGATACTAATAGAAAACCCTACATATATGTCATGCATGAGCACATACAATTGCTAAAAAAATATTCAGCTTTTGCCATTCCCTTGAGGGTCATTTCTAAATGGCAAAATGTTCTGCTCAGAAAGTTTTCAGCATTAATTATCACCATCAGTTCCACTAGTTATGAAATTGCTTTTTTTGCAGTCACTTTTGCAGCAAGAAGTCCTGCAGAAAGTTTTCAGTTTATATGTAAAGGATTTTAAGGTATTACACTGAAAAATCTCTCCAGGAACAATGTTCTAGTTAATCTGGGTACTCCAGAGAACATTCCAGGAAAAGTTTTCATTGGGATGCTTTCTTCAAGTGAAAATATGTTCACAATTAAGTCGACCATGGATTCCCTGTCTGGTGACAGAAATGCCTAATGCACATTTCCCAGACATCTCATCAGGTCAACAGGTATCTAACATAACACATAAATGTAAATGAGGCTAAATGATCAAAATACAATGTGGCTTTTACTAATATAAAACACCATTACTGAGTAGGGTAATACATGCCATAGCATAACACAGCACCGTACAGCACAGCATCAATCTTTATGACATCTTTAAGATTAACTGGATGTAGGATTTGTGTTGGCTACTCAGCGTGCCGAGAGAGGCAGCCTGGGAGCTGCGGTGAGGAAGGAAAACATCAGCCCATGCTTGGCTAAATTACAGATACATGAGCACGTTTATGCACGCTCATATTTACTCGCATTAAAATGGCGAATTTACACAAACGCAACATGCATCTAATAGTGAATGACATTTTGTAAAGCATGACAAACTAAAAAAACTTCTTATTCTTATTTCACGTCTAAACTGTCCATGATGCTCTGCAACTGCGCTCTCACACACACAGACACCAGTGAATTAAAAAGAAGGACAGTTTATGAGTTGTGACCCTCACTTGCGGCAGGAAACCACGATGCCAAGGTACACACATAAAATACACGCACATACACAAATCTCCTCTTTCTCTGTGCTATCGTGCAGAGGCAGCTGAGTAACCATCAAACACCATTTATATCAGAAAGCTGTCTCAGAAGTCAGCAGAACTGTCAAAGGGACACATAAAGAGAAGAAAAAGGAGCAAAGAAACAAAGAGAGAGGGAAATTAAAAAAAGAAAAAAGGAAAAGAAGATATTTATGCAGGCAGAACGGCAAAAGATGATGCAAGGAAAGAAATATTTATGTACCAAGCAATCGATGCTGAAGACAGAACCTCTTCATTTGTTACCAAAGAACCAACTTCTGAGACAGATAAGTTTGGAGATATGATGGAAAAAGTACAGAGATGATAAGATGGGTCTCTGGAGAGATCAAAGACGGGGTGGAAGAAAGAATTGCACACAAAGAGAAATCAGAAATGTGCACTTGTTGGTTTGACTTGGATGAGGCACAGTCAGTTTTCCCACACAGCTAGAGCTTTTGCTCAAAATCAACAAAAAGAGTAAAAATAAAAAGGCTCTCAGACAAATTTCTATCCCAAACGCAGTGTGACTACAGTAATAATGGCTTAATGTTTCAGGCTCAGTCTTAATTAATGCAGAATTAAATGTGAACAAAGTGCTGCCATGCTGACTGCAATTTTAAGTCACACACAACCTGAAATTCCAAACAAACAGAACTGACTTTTGAGTTCACACAGGGCATAAAACCAAGCATCCTGGATCAAAGTCATTTATCCGACTTACTCATCCACCACAAGGTACTGCCGCTATAAACACTTGACTTCCAAAAGGTTTTTCAGCAGAAAGGACCAATGGCAAACCTCTCTTATTACTGCTCAAGTGGGCCTACAAGGCAGACTAGCAATTTAATGTAAACACTTGTGAAACCAAAATATACTAAATATAGGAAAACAACAAGCTCTAGGAGCACAGACTGAATTGGTCACTGAGCTCTCTGAAGCGTGCACTCCTGCGTCCTGCAAAACCACACCCATCCAGGTTAAATACCAAGTTTTATGGCAGTCTCCCTGTGTACATCTTCACTGTGGTGGTAATAATATCCATGCTTATGGGTTGGGTTTGTGTTTGGGTTTGTTAGGGCCCATCATTACAGTTATATGACCGTTTTTTCCCCTGCTGCACCGCTTGCGGGCTGCCACAGTGCTATGCACAAGCCTCCAAAAAAGAAGGTTTTAGGTATATAGGCATGAAGGCACATTTCAGCTCCTCTTCAGTTTGAAGTTACACAAGGAAATGACATATGGTAAAATAAATTGCCAGCGGGTGGGTGAAGTCATGTAAATGAACACAACTGCCAGCAAGGACTACTGCTCTCAGGAGGAAAACAAGAGCTCCTCTCCTAATAGGAAAAAAAGTTTATCCTGGACTAACTGAGAAAAGGCAAAATAAAGCCACAAGCAAATTCCAGTGTTTCTTGTCAAGGCTACGGAGTACTTAATTTTCTCACTGCACCAAAAAACTGCATGATATTTCTAAGGAGCATTAATTACAAGGTCAGATTATCTTTCTGGGCGTATTATGCAGCAAGCACATGTCAACTATACAGAAAAAATGAGCCGGATGTGTTGACGCTTTTGGATTTTGGAGTTATAATAAGTGTCTCTCCCTCATTAAACACCACACTCTTAAGTTCATGTTGCTCCTCATAGGAAAGCACAGTACCATACGAGCACTCTCAGTATTAGAGCAGCTTTTTAGTGAGAATATTTAACAAAAAGGGCCTCAAGTGATAATAAACTAGAAGAGCACTCAGAGAGCAAGTCAAGGCCGATGATCCACTGTTCCATGCAAATTTTCAAGCACGAGAACTAAAGGCCTATTTGTTTGGATATTTTCTGAAAGTATTGGAATTTAGTCAAAATATGGTTGTGCAGAGCCGAAGCATCAGTATAACCTCTTAATTATCACTTCTCACCCATTAGAAATGTGATGATGACTGTATGTGACCTGCGTGCACCTTTTGTTTATTTTATTCATTTTTTGTGCTCAAGATATTTCTCTATGTCAGTTTCAGGGTGGTGGGCTTGTAACCAACTAATGATGACACAGGGTGTGATGTCCAACTACAGGTTATTATTATTCACCAGGTCACATTGCTGTTTTTGTCCCTCTCCTCTGCTCAGTCATGGGCCCTTTTTTATTGGTAATCCTGCTATGGTCAAAAAGTTACATTTCCATGTTGATTGGCTTTACACCCAGACATAGATGTGGCGCTGTTGCTGCCTCTCTTGCTGGTTCAGACTAAGAACAACAATGGGCCCCATTGTACCTTTGTATCTTTCATACAAAAAATAAGGTGCAAAAACTGGACAATATTCCCACCTTGTACAGGCTACATAAAATAGGCTACTGATGTACTGAATAAAGAGGCACAGGTCTGTCTATTTGATATGTGCTTTCAAGAAAATGTCACATCAAAGTGTCATCTTCCTGCAGGGCTGGGCAGAGTTATGGACGTGTTTATTTTTGTTTTAAAATTTAGCACCACTGAAGAATAAGAAAAGATTATTTAATTTGTTTCAGTGATGCTTTGTAGTCACTGAGCTACTTCACCTTTATTCTCTATGTCTTTAGCCAGGATGGAAGGGGGGGTCTAGCCCACAAAAGAATCCTACAGAATAAAAAAAAATAATAATAATTTGAATCTGCCCTGTGATTCAGGTCTGCCTAAAATATTAATGGGGTCTTCTTTGCCCAATGCTCTGCTACTCCATGAAGTTTCATGAAAACATGGCCAGTTGTTTTTCTGTAATTTTACTAACAAACAAACAAACAAACAAACAAACAAACAGCCAAAAACACACAACCTCCTTGGCAGAGTTAATAACAACAATTTTCAATGAGGTTTGCACTTAAACTAAAATTTCAGGCATTATTTTTTAAAAATACAAATGTATGCAATAAAATCCAGAAAAAATACATTGTTTACATTCATTAAAACTCAAGATAAATAACGAGAGCACACACACACACACACACACACACACACACACACACACTGTCTGTGTTCCACAGACGCGTCAAGACGCGGCTCTTGGACGTCAGGCAGGCCTATGGGGGAGTGTCAGCTGAATATGCATCAGGTTTTTTTCCTATGCTGTCTAAACATCGGAAACCTCTCCTATTCAGATTCATGAGTCGATCATTGCTGTGTGCAGAAGCTCAAGTGTGAGTGCTTTCAAAGGAGGGACTCAGAGAGAGGAGGGGAGGGAGAGTTCCCCAAGGACACTCACAAGTTTCTGGTATGTAAATGATGAGTGGCTTTGCTGATGTGAATACGAGGAAAGGGAGAGCAGTGTTTCTGTTTTAAAGTATGCAGGAGACATATGACAGCTCCCCTTAAAGAGAAATCGTGCAGGTATCCCTGCTATGACAGTCTATCAAAATACCCAGTTTAGAGCCTCATTCAACACTTAACAATACTAATATTTTTATAGAATAAAGATGGATTACATGTTTTTTTAGATACTAATATATATATATATGAATATTAAGAACATTTATTATTTATTTATTTAATCGTACTTTTAAAATTAAAAAAAAAAGAAAAATTAAAGTTAATTTTCTATGAATATAACATGACTTACTCCAACCTGAAATATTTCACTGCACACACAATTGGAAGGGTTACTTCATTTTGATGCTTTTAAGATTACTTACATTGATCAGAAACTGGAAAACATCCGTTTAGAGTAATATTTACCCCTGTTTCATTACTTTTGCCAGTGGTTTATAAATTATGCTGTATTAGATTGTGAAAGTTGGTTTTCCTTTATTTTTACCTTTTACTTTTTACATTAGTGTTTGAAAATCCACACACAGCACTCTATGTTGGGCCACTGTGAATTTATGATGGACATACTAGCATGCATGACAACAAAACTTCAGTCAGTCATTTGTTCATACATTCATATTACTTTGTATACACACTGTACTGGTCAACTCTGACGAAATTGCAACTAAGATTTACTTTACTTTGAAATCATCTGTGCAATGTAAAACTCCTTTAAAATCTGTACTACCTTGAAGCTGCCCCGACAGCTCCCCTGGAATAAATGCCTCAGCAAAGTTGCCAATGGTTGACAAATTGCCATCATTACCTAATATCCACTATGTCCTCATATCACTCAACCTTATCACACATGCAGGCACAGGCATGAAAGCCTACTACCTGTGCACACACAGATGCACACATCACCAAAAATGAACTCAGAAACACACTCAGTTTCCTGTTCCCACAGAGCTCAGTATCAGTCCAAGAGCCCTCTCACACATAGTCAAGCTAACACTGACAGATTAAAGTTTCTGGAGAAGGGCACAGATCTGGCTCTCTCACACCATCATCACCTGCACTTCACTGACTGCCAGCCTTGGAAACAGAGCAGGTTTAAAGCTTCACTTGGAAGGATTGTTCATGAAGCAACGCAGTTTCAAATATCACCAGATACAGTGGCACCTTTATGCTGTGATTTTCTAAAACCTGGATCCTGCTGAAGTCCTGTTTTGCCCTTGTTTAAACTAAGTCGCTGTAAAACAAACAGTTAATGCTAGGTGTGCTTTTGTGATTTTAACTGATTTAATGACTCCCTTACTTATGCAGCTTTACACAGGAGTTTTCCTGTAAAGAGATTACTGCAGAAACCTGATCCAGGAACAGAAAATGTTACAGCTACAGAGATCTACCAGACCTGAATTAATGTTTTATTAGTAGCTAAGGAATTAAACAGGGAGAGTGTTGACTCATAACAGAAGATTTGATATGTATAAGGGTCTATAGCTTCATGTGGAACTACAAACTGCAAAGGGAATTTTATAAGTTTTGCAAGTTTTTTTTCACTTAACAGTTTTATATGAAGGACCAAGTTCCATAAAGCTTAATAAGTTGTTGACGGGGTTTGTCTCCTGTTCAGCTGCCAAAAGATACCAGCAGAAACCCCAGCTGGCTCACGGTGCCAACACCAGGGCTAGACAGACTGAGAGAGGCTGGCATGGCACCAGCCAGCCGAACCTGGCAACGAGCAGCCCCTCTGAAAAGAAAAGAAGTCTGGGAGATAGGATGTTTGGCAGGACAGGAGAGGACGGATAAGACTGAATAAAACAGAATTTAGTTTTCTTGTAGAAGGACTAACTGGGCTCTTGTAACTGGGTTTGTGCTGGGAAAAACACTAATAAATGCTTCAGTATTAAGACAGACCAGTGTGCCACAAAATTAGCTAAACATTCGACCTCTCAGCTAGATCACCAGCATTCACTTGAGTCCAGACGAGCATTCACACAAACAAAACACAAAATGACACCAGTGTTTCTGGTGGGACACAGGAGTTTGATATTGATGCTGTTGCCAAAAATACCAAAACACATTATGCCCTTGATGCTAGAGATTTTTCCCTAAAAACCTGAATTTAAACACATAAAGGTTGCAAGCAGCACCCCCCTTTTCAGAACCCAAAATTTGGTTTGAAGAAAGAAAACAGGACTAATGCTGGTCTGTGAAGCAACACAGAGTCCAGACGATCCTATCTGCCTATTTAACCAAACAACCAATTATTTTTTGTTACTTAGCAGAGAAATAAAACCAGAGGCAGCACAAAGAGAACCTGCACACGCACGCACACGCACACACACACACACACACACACACACACACACACACACACACACACACACACACACACACACACA
>JAPZDY010000021.1:7368962-7384358 GCA_029783645.1 Ctenochaetus hawaiiensis
ATTCACTTCACCTCAGGTTTTAAGAAAATAATTCACATTTTAAGAACAAAAAAAAAATCAATTCTTAGATAACTGAATGTTAATGGATGAAAAAGGTGGAGCTCAACTGCAAGAGTAGTGCACCTCCCTGACAGCGCTTAACATTTTCATCCTAAGAAAAGGCTCTGGTTTCAAGTGTTTTGTGGTTCAGTGTTTAAGTAATTACCTTTTAGCTTGCCAAACATTAAGTATAATGTGAACATTCTGCATCATCAGTCAGAGACTGTTATGTTACCAGAGCATAGCAACAATCAGACGTAACAAACATCACCAGCTAACTAACACACACCGCAGCATTTATCAACTTAAACCAACTCTGAGGTGAAGAGAACAACTCAATGTTCAGTTTGTTTTCCCTCAAAGAGTCTGTGCTTGCTCAACTGCATGCACAACCATAGCTTTCCCAGGAGCTAACAGTTCAGCAGAGAGGCTCCCCTACATTGCTGGAGATTTAAGATTAATAACACAGCTGAGCATTGACCTGGTTTTGTCTCATTCTCATGCAGGCAGGAGGCTGTGAGAGTCTCTTAAATTAATGTGTTCATTAATTGATGCTGTTGACTTTAAAATTAAAAAAAAAAATGTGCTGATCTTTTTTTTTTTAACGATACATTAAAATTCATCAAGATGCATTTGAATCAACCTGAATGACAGGTACCGAGAGATTATCACCCAAAATCAGTTCTGAAAGTGCTGACTGACAGACAGAAGTCATTTTGTTTATGAATAGCTTTGAGGGGAGAAGTTAAACTAACTGAGCTGACCTTGACAACTGTGACCCAGCAGTTGGAGAGGCGTCATGTAATTCTTCACCATCAGAGAGAAAGATGCAACGTGTTGCAACAGTCTCTGTACTTGCTGTTTGTGTGTGTGTGTGTGTGTGTGTGTGTGTGACTCCACAAAATGACAGACCTCCCTTTTTTCGGCTGCCTTTGCTACACACAATCTCCTCTAGTATTCTTTCATTCATACCCTCTGGGCCTATTTTACCACCGTGCACTCTAACAGCCCTCTGCTGTTACAGTGCAAAAACCCAAAAGCCCACTATTACATATTCACAGTCAGATGTATATATGGAGGGAAGTATGAGGCAACTTGGGAAACAGTGCTTCTCTATGACTGTGAGGTTTAGGTTTATGGTGAGTTTATGAATGCAACACCGAGCCTTGAGAGAGAGGCATAAACAGAGAGAGAAAGGAGAAAAGAGGCATGAAAAACAGTCTGATCTGCTTCTCCACAGTAGGAGCTTCAACTGTCTCCTCATCGAGAATGCAAAGCCTCTCCTGCATGTGCCTCATATATGTGAGTGCATTTCGAGGGGGATGGGGGCCCTCCAAATGCATGGTGTCTGGGGGAGGGAACTGGTCCGTCTACTCTCCTTGCCCTCCTAATCGGGTATTTTGCTCACTGCCCTCTTGCCTCCACCAAAAGCCCCCGCCCCTTCCCTTTCCTTCTTTCTCTCTTTCAAGGAGAGTTCATTTTGAGTCGTGCCCATTGTGATGAGTGAAGGGACTGACTTGCTAAGGGGTGGCCTGGGGTCCCTTGGCTCACACTGCCAGGTCAGCCCTGTTGGAGCTAACTAAGTAACACTGGCAGGAATCTGGAGGGAAAAAAAAACATAAAGCCTGGATCACCAATAAAGATCCTTTTCTCTCTCTCTCTCTCTCTCACTGAGTGCATTTGTTATTGTGTGTGGAGGGTGTGTGTGTGTGTGAGTGTGTGTGAGAGAGAGGGAAAGAGTGTGTGCGGGAGGCTGAGTAAAGAAAGACAAGGCAGAGGGGGTGATAGTGAATGGGAGATAAAGAGCGAAAGAGGCAATAGAGAGAGGGGGAAATCATTAAAAAAGTGCGAATGAGCCGATTAAACACAGCCAGTTAATTAGTTCTCCTGTTTAATAAGCAGAGGAAAGAGTTAGCTACTTTCACTGAAGACCTGGAGGGCTTGGCTGCACTACTGATGCACTGGGCTCAGTCCTAAACACAGAAAATTAATGCTGATCAGCAAAAAGAGAAACTAATCAACTGTTTTGATAATAAATTAAACATGGAACTCATTAACTAAGATTAGAAACATTTGATGTGAAAATTTTCTATTTTTCTCTATTTTAATGTCACCATAAGGCGAACAATGTTGGGTTTTGGGGGAACATATGATGGCATGTTGAACTATTTTTGGACAATTAAAAAAGTGGATGGGATTGGAACCTGTGATTAATCTCTGATGACAATTATTATTATTTGCATGTGTGAGGAGTAAAAGGGTGAGAACACATCAGATAAGAATTTTGTCATGAATAATCTTTGGGAATTAAAACTTGCCTTTGTGAACAGAGAGTAAACAGGTCAGGATCCACCTCAGAGTACTAAACCTTGTTGCACGATGGAAGCTGCAACAAGCTATGATGCTGTAATCCATTTACCTTGGAAATCAGAGCAGGGAATAACATCACACTGCAGCTGATGGCTTTCCAGTACAACCTGCCAGGTTAGGCAATGTCCACAGATAAAAGCTGGACAGTACTGAGTGTAAGATAACAGTATAATTAACTGTTATTTCCAACAGGTTTTACAACTGATGATGCAGGAAGCAGCCATCTTGGACTTTCAGGATGGGGTAGATGGGTGTCTTCTGACCTTCTGAGTCAGAATTCTGACTTCAGGGGGCTTTACAAGTGAAATTTCTGACCCAAAATTCTATAAGTAATAAGTAAGTAAAAATAATTAATAAGTAAATAAGTAACCCAGTTATTGCGATCTAAACAAATATTGCACTTAAACTATTGAGAGTCAGGCTTTTCGGTTTGAAAAATGGCATAAATGTTTATCATTCAGTTTCCAAATAATTCAGTGGCTTAAAAAATTGTTTCAGCCCCAAAAATTATGATGATACAAAACATAGACAGGTGCATATATTCGTGCATACCTGTGACTGGCATCCTGATGTTTCCCTCAGGTAAAACTGATAACAACAGTTATGAACTAGAACATTTTTATATTTTCTAATCTGACCATGTTTAACAATTTTGCACTCAGATAGCAGCCAAAGAAATGTTTAGTCTGGATTCTTAACAGGAGCTCAGCACCATAGGGCACGTCAAAACGGGATACATGCGAGAAGAGATTTAGAGCAAGCAAAAGCAGACAAAAAAATCTGAAGGCTGAGGAGGCTGCAAATCACTGCAAAAACAATTTCAGGCAAGGCCAAACATAGAAAGAGGCCTTCTTCAACTGGGAGATGTGGGAAACAGATCAAAAAGAAGTCAGATAAATGATCTGGCCACGACAGCACAGACAGATTTAAACCACAACAGCTGGTGCAGAAGGGGAAGAACATCCGTTTTATGCTCCGTCCTCGCCACAGTCCAGCAGGAGCCAAGAGACAGTGCACTAGGCTGTACTTACACGGGCAAAAAAATTAAAGGGATTTGATTGAAATGAATTAGAGTCATGTCGTCCAAAAGCCCTGGAGAAGAAAAACACATCCCTGAGAATGTTTTCCTCCCCTTATCTTTCTTCCTGCAGGCTTTGCACAAAGTAAGATACAGAAGTGGGCTGCAGGTAGATTCAAATAAAGACAAAGCCAGACTCAAAAAGACACACGATGTCTGTTCAGCTCTCTGAGGAGGCACTTTGGCTGTTGTTCAAAATGCACATGGCCAGGTCAAAAGACAGTCTGAACAGGAAATTTCACAAAATCAACTGTGACTTGTGCCCAGAAAAATCTGACAATAGCTGAAGATAAAAGAAGCACAGGGCAGGGGCTTCACGGTGAATTCGCATGCACTTTGTAACTCAACAGAAAAGTTAAACTTTTTAAATAATATTCCTCATTGCACTACAAAGCCTTATATATGTCACTACTTTCTTGTTCTTTTAATAAAAGGTTTTTCTTGATTAGATGCTAAAACCCAAAAATATTTTTTCTATGTCTACACAGGAAAATTTTAACCACAATTCTCCAAACCTACTTCAATCAATTTTTTTTTCTATTAACAACATTTTAAGAATGCATCACATCTATAAAATCTTTGTACACTTAACAGCATTTGGTTCTTAAGAATCTATTTTACATCCAAGCAGTATTAGTTTGATAACTGAAATATCCAAAACCAAACCCACAGTGAGCAAAGAATCTACTAGGAAAATCTGTGATCCTACCCAGCCTTGTCAACAAACACAGTCTGTCCTACTTCCTCATGCTACCATTAAACTTACAAGAAGACAGCCGGAACCAGAGCTAGCTTCCTGGAGTCACAACAGCACCATAAACTGCTGCAGATGCCTCCATAGTTTAACTATTCACATCACAGTTTACAGGACTGTCATAGTGAAAAAAAAAGTAAATGTAACCTGCTAACATGAATGTTGTTATTATACCAGGGGAACCTTCTTATACGTAAACACAATTTAGACATTTCACATATTTCAAACACAAAACCTAGAAATAATTTGATATGTCAGTCATTTTCAGTCATATTCTTGCTATTTGCAAGAACAGTCTATGCACATCTGTACTATCCTCTTGGCATGAGTGCTTGACTCAAAAATCAATGACAACCAAAACGCTAATATCATAGGTCCCTTCGGCTTTGTTTGCAGTGTGCAAATCTAGTTCAGCATCTGCAACATCAGCTAATTCCATCCAACATTTAACCATGTTCAATGGTTTGACCGTTTTCTAAAGAGTCAAATGGCCTACGTTGCCAGACCTTTTTGCTATCTAAGAACCTATTGGCTACAATCTACATTTTAGCTCATCTCTCTTCACAGATATGTGCAATGAAAACATATAAGTGAAGTATAAGTTGTAGCAAAAAAAAAAGCTAATAAAATATGCAGATACTTTACTAGCGTATGTTTAATAATTTAAAATGAGAATTTCTTTCTATTCTCTTTTCATGGAAGAGGCTTTGCGCAACAGGGAAAACCATTCAGATCAGAGCACAACTCAACACACAGGAGTTAGCAGAGCAGGTTTTCTCATGTTACACTTCAACATACCAAAAACCCACTGAACTGCCCACCGATGATGTATGGATTCAAATATTTAAGACTGCCAACTAAGTAAGCTTGTTCCTCTTAAACCCAGAAGTGACACAGTTTCTGTCTGACAGCAGCACTTAAATCCCAGTTTTGTTCAACACGTCCGTGGACTGACGTCTGATGTGTGTTCAGTCTGTAGGTACGAGACGCGTCAGTAAAAAGCAGCTGGATACAACAGGCCCCTGAGCCTCTCAGTGCTTGGGCTCAGGCCAAAACATATAAGCAGCTCCACATTTAATGAAAACGTGGTCCTTTGCTCTGTTCTCTCCTGCATTGTGACGGGATGATAAAGGTAGGAGTCGACAGAACTAGGCACTTTTCCCAAGCTTTGGACAGGCCAAGAATTCTGAAGACTGATATCGAAATCATTCCAAGTTTTAAAACATTGCAGATGTCGCCATGGGACCTTGCAGCTGTTGGCAGGGAGCCTTGTTTTTTCCATGAAAGACAGACTTAAGAAATACAATTCTTAATTTCACTTAAATAATTTAACTTAAATAATTTATGTTAAGAAAAGTTTAGCTTGGAAATGAGGTCATGTATACCCAACAGCTTATCGCACCAGTTCACTTGTTCATTTCAATTCAGCTGGGATGGGAAAAAAAAGACTTACAGCATGCAAACACATTGAACAGTGTAAGTGGGAGTTATAAGTTATAAGGTATACATGTTCCAACATCAGCTTGGGACCAACAATGCAATAACTGTGTATAATAACAAGATGGTAAAAAAACCCCACTTCATCCAATAGCAAAAAATCAACGGTTGAAATGGAAAATGATCAGAGGTGCAGACAGTCCCAAATGCTAATAAACTGCTGAAGCACATTACGTGATTTATGATTGGGCTAAAAACAAGGAATCATGCCACTGCAGTGCAATGCTGACTAATGCAAAGCACCTGTTGAAGTCAACCTGAACACCCCATACAGGAAAAAGGAGGTCAGTTGAATGAGGGCTGAGAGATGCAAGAAATCCCTACAACTTTGAAAACCTGACAGACATTCAATGCAAGAGGTGGAGATGGAGATGACAATGTTTATGTTTGGTATAAAACATGAATGAAAAAGGTACTAGATCTACAGAAACCGTTCAGTATATGCTGGATGGAGACTTTTTGCCTTCTCATCCATTAATGCCACTTTTCCTAACTGTACTTTAACACCTGAGTGTTAAATTAACTAAGCTATAATCAATACCTTTATGTTGACAGTGTACGTAAACACCCTGCTCTGTAAGGAGTCTCTCATAGTGACAAACCCACAGAGAATTATCACTCAACTGCAGTTACCCTCAGTTCTACCACCTCATCATCTCTTAACTCAGGGTTTGGTTTCACTTCAGAAATTTAAGCACTGTCAAAAAGAAATCCTAGACTATGCACCAGTATATCAGCATCAGTATAAAACCAATGTAGCAGCTGACACATCTGCTTACACTGAAGCAAAACAGCCTGTGAAGCACACAGAGGAAAACGAAACCATAATTAGGTGGCTTAGCAGTAACAGTATTTAGCTAAAGTTGCACACTAGCATCTTGAATGAAGAAGTCATAACAGGCACTTAACCAGAGGCGTGAACACGAGTCACATGACTTGGACAGGAGTCAGCCTTAGGTCACAAATTTAGACTTTACACTCCACTTAAGACAAAAAAATGCAACTTGATTATAGTAATAATAGCAAAGATTTTTCACTTGATTTGAACTTCAGCCTTTTAAATGAAATACATCTCATACCTAAACCAGACCCAAAAACTAAAAAAAAGCTATTTAAAAGGAGATGCACAAATCAATTATATTCCTTCATTATCTGAACGTTAGGTTTTTCATTCCCAGCAAGCTCAGTCTCAATTCCCTTTATCAACTCTGTTTAAATCAAATTGCAAAGGAGAGGCATGACAACCTAATGTTACACGGTATTACTAAACCCCAGTTGGAAAAAACATTTACAACAAAGTTTTGTTTGTCTACAAAAATTATTTGACAATCAACAAGAAACAAATTGGAGGATGCTAAACGTGTGGATCAATAACTACAGATGGAGACTCAACAACTTACCACTTCATTGGACATTTGAAGTTTTAATGAAGAAAGTTACGCTGGGGCTCTGCGGTTAAAATGACATTACACTTGCTGAAAAGTACATTATGATATTATGATTTAGGGGTTACATGTCAGAGTTTAGGACTTGGGATTTGAGTCGTCAGACCGATGACTTGTTCCCACCAGGTGTTTTCTTCATTATCCTACATCATATTTCAACTGTTATGAAAGTGGGTGCAAAAGGGCAGAAACAAAAGACAGTGTCCATCCTTTAACCAAGATGTGTTGCCATTTTTTCTGATTTGCAACACTAGACTAAATGGCAGGAAATAAATAAAAAAATATTATGCAACTTTTGTTCCCTCTGGGGGCAGGCAACACAAACAACCCCATTATACTCCCAACATGACAAGTGTAGGAATGGGCTTGGAGAAAATTTGACACCCAAGTGTTCATGTGTCCTTTGGATGAGGGTTATTGTAAAGAGCACATACTTTTCATAGGACCTGGATCATATAAATTGTGATCTTCTATTCAACTGAATATGCAGTTAACGTTTATGAGCCCTGCCCGCAACAGCCTGTCAGACTGAATGCACAGGGGTTCATATGTAAATTAAGTTTCATTTTACTAAAAGAAAGAATATGCTTGGATATGTGCAATGTTGGCCAGAAAAATGGAGAAAAAATAGAGACTTAAAGTCAGAATGAGAGAAAGAGCAAGAGATTGTAATAGTCCCATGTGTAGCATGGGGGCCTGGGAGGCTCACAGTAACCTTGAGTGTTTGAGCACACAGCCGTGCAGGCAATGCAGTAAGAGGCAACAAGGCTTTGAAGCTCTACTGCAGAGAACCTAGCAGGAATTTTGATGTCCTGCTGTATATCCTCTAACCCTCCTCCTCCATGACTGTCTCTGCAACTGATTCAATATAAAGTAAGAAAAAGAGAAGAAATGCAGTAGCTAGTAGCCAAGAAACAGAGAAAGTAGAGAAATACGGTTAAAATAGAGGCATGGGGTGAAAATTAAACAGAGGAGAGACGAGATATTTTTATACTTTTTAAAAGAGCTCAATCAAAACGTCTAGCCAGAGTGAAAAAAATCAACAAGGTAAAAATTGCAGCTCTTTGATAGCCCCTTCGCTGCTGTTGCCCTTGGAAAAAACCCAACCCAGAAAATCACAGCTTAATGACAGATTCAGAGCAACACCACTTATCTCTTTTCCACCACAAACGTCCATTGTAATCAAATTACTATCAATATTCAATTAGAGGTCTGGGGATATTGGGCCAGTCAGCCTCAATAACAAACCACATGTCTCTGTGGATTAAGGCCCTTCAAACTAACACAGCAAAATGTCCTTTGTAAATAATCAGCCAACAGGGTGTAAATACCTTCTCAGTAAAAGCAACTGAACTGGGCTTTTCACACTGTGATAAGTGATCTCTATTTGGCTCCTCCATTTGTGATGATCTGCACATGCTGGTCCATTACACCTTTGGGCTTTTCTGTGTTTCTGACAATGATAAAGTGTGTAATGCTAAACTGTGACTGGAGACATGTACCATGGTCCTTGCTCTAGCTGGCACCCACATGACGAGCGAAGCACCGGGCCCGAGTTATAATAACATAGAATAAGGAAAGGAGATTAAATTTCATATTTCTGTCCAAAGCTAAGTCCAAATCGCCATGCAAAACCTCGTTCTTTAAGCCACAGAAAATCTGACATGAAACGCTCATTAGTTACATATATCAGAAAACGCGCCTGCCTTTCTAAAAAAAACCCTGAGAGTCACAAGGCAAAAATCAGTGCAAATCCTTCAGGAGGATAGACGCATTTTGTAATGCTGACGTCTCTCCTTAACTTTCTTATTCACACACTGAAAACCAGCAGGGTCGGAGGGAAAAAGCCAGGCTGCATCAAAATCAAAGATACAACACTCAATAAGCAACAACTCCACAAGAGCCACATAGAGTCTGTTTTTAAAAAGCATCACACTAGACATGAGGAAAAGGTAAAATAAGACTTATGAACATTAATGTAAAACGTTTGGGTAGTGACTACCAGTTGGGTAATCTGTACTTACGAGACACTTAACAAGGTACTACATTAGCAAATAAAGGTGAAAAAAAAGAAATATGTCACAAATGCAACAATTTTAACGGCATTGATATGAACTTGTCAGGGAAACTACAGCTGAAAATATGAACTATATGAAAAAAATAAGAAGAGAAGTAATATCTGGTGCTTTTCTTTTCTTTATTTATGAAAAAGAAAAGCACTGAGATATTTTTTGATGGGCATGACTGATTTTTCATTGACTAAATGAAAATTAAACAACCAAGAAGACGACAGATAAATCAGTACAGAAAATAACACTAAGCTGCAGCCCTTCAGCAAACTTAACAATTTGTAGTTACAATAATCAAACTGAAATCAACTGATTTCATAGAAACAAACTGAACTAAGTGTACTAGATTGCAGCAGAATACCTTTAAATCAAAATATAAACTTAAAAACTTCACAGGGAATTGCTTTAACAACATGAAACTGAAATTTTGACCTACTAACTTAAACAAAGTGTCGACTGCACATCCTTCTGTTCCCTGTTAATTGAGTAGCTCGATGACAGATTGAACAAGGTTGACCCAGTGACTCAGAGGCTCTGACAAGGCAAGCCTCAAATTACACATCTGCTAGAGAATGAGGGGTGGAGTGAGGAGGGCTAGAATTGCAGGCTAAATGGAGATGCCGGGATGTTCTCTTGATAATCCAGACCTTCAGATCTTCTCCGAAGTAGCAAAGCCAGACATTTGCATGTTAATGTCTCTGTACCAAAAATAAACACTGCGACACAAAAATACCTCAAAGAGATAATGAATTTCAGCTGTGATCTCATAAATCGGATGCAGCACTAAAGTTACTGATGTTATTTTGATATAAACCCATTTTAGGAAAGTAAGAAATAAATCAGCATAAAAATACTGTCCTCATAACTGCAAAGAGGAAAAATAAAATGCCAGAGAGACCAAAAGATAGTGAAATCCAGTTCAGCTGACACACCTGCAGACTGAGAGTCAGGCCACATCTGAGCATCAGAGCAGGTGTCTGTACCGACAGCATGGCCGACGGATTCCTGCAGTTGTTTTCACAGGCAGATGCAGACTGTTTTTACTGGATGCACATCTCCTACATTTGTGGCAACCCGCTCTGACAAATCCATGAAATGCACCGCCTCAATCAAACTCACATTAGCTTCATGCCAAGTCAGATTTCACAGCTTGTACAACATCATAGCCTGAAAACTGTGTTCTCACGATACAGGGGGATGAAGCTGAATGCGTATTCTTAGAAATAATCTAAAAGGGCAATACTGAATCTTAATGACCAGGATATTATTTTCATATTAATCATATCTTTAAAGCTGACAGAATAATTGTACTCCGATATAAAAGAGCAAAAAAAAGGCAGAAGTGGAAAGAGAGAAACAGAGGGGTGATTATTTCTCAAAAGCAGAAAACAAAAATTATATGCAGCAAAAAACACTGCACAGATGACAGACAGAGTGATGGAGAGAACATGAATGAGACTGAAACCGCGCACAAACTGAAGCTTAGGGAAGGATGAGCGGTGACAAAGGCGGATCCAGAGGGATCAGAGGGAGCCCTCAAAGCCGACTCCCAGAGCCGGGATGAAGGCGGCTCAGTGTGGAAGCAGAGAAGATGAAACACCAGTTGGGGGCAGGGCCCCCTGCTGCCTCGCCTCTGTGTTCAGGGCCTGTGAGCGCCACTGCCTCTGAAGTGCTAAACACCCCCTAACACCCTGCAGCACCCGGCATTGCACCCTACACCTCCTGCCATTTGGTGACTCAATGCGGCTCTGCTCATATGGACATGACAAAGTAATGTTTTTGCTATGTGTTCACAAGTAAAACAATTAGAGCAAATGATGTTTTTTAATATATTGATAATTCTAGTTATTGTTTTCTCAATTAACTGATGTACAAAACATCAGAAAAAAAGTGAAAATACCTGTAACACTTTGGAAAAGGCCTAGGTGATGTATTCAAACCCCTTTGTTATATTTGACAAACAGCTCAAACCTGAAATGTTCATTCTCACATTATAAGGTTGAACTGAGGAATGATAGATATTTTTTTCTTGATAAAAAACAAACTGATAAAATTTACACCTAATGTTTTTTAATTAACTAGTGGTTATTTTCAAGGATGTAGGTTTACTATCAAAAAATCTAAAACAATTACACAAATATCTACAATTTGCTGTGCTAGAATCTATATAATTTTAGCACACTTGTGTATCAATTACTTTACTGACTGACATTTTGAAAGGCGTCCAGCTGCTGCTTCCACTTACCATTTCAGCTCCAAGTCAGTGATGAATTAAGGTTTATAAAGATGCATATGAAGATACACCATCAAAATTTAGTGTTATGCCTCCAGAGTGGAGAAGGGAAAATCAATCTAATATACACGAATATTATGTCAGATGAAGTCAGGGTGGAAATAATGAATTACTGAGACAAAGACAGAGAATAGTTGACATCAGTTCTGGTAAGAGTCATAAGACGCATCAGCTCTGGGATAAGCATTTTTACTGTTTTTTGCCATTTCACTGAACTAAACACATTTTTATTAATTAAGTGAGAAAATCAACAGCAGTGCAGCATCGATTCCAAATGCAGCTGATAGAAGAGGCAAAGTGTTTCTATCTAACTAAAATGTAGGAACAAAACCTGGTTTACTGTACGCATGTAATCATGAGCAGCATCAGCTCTGCTTGTGTTGAGAGGCTGATTTCAGTTTGGGCCTGAGGGCAGCTGCCAAGTTAAGATTTTTTTTTTTTTTTTTTTTAAAAAGAAAGATTTATCTTTGTTTTGTGATTTTCTGGAGACTTCAACACAGACTGTCAGACAACTTGAAGAACAGAACAGTATTCAAAAGGAAACTCAGACAACTGAAACAATTAATGTTGTTAGGAGGATGAATAAAGTCAATCTTTATAAATTCAATTCATCTCTGTAGGTGACCGTTTATTCACCTTTTCACGCGTATCTTCAGCAAACACGAATAAACACACATTCAGTGAATATGTTGTAGCTCATAAATGATCTTCAGTCAAACGCGTCTACTTAACCAGATTAGGGAACGATAAGGTGGAACACAAGCCGCCCCGGAGCAGCGACCCTCCAGCGGGTTGATGTCCCAGATAAATAAGCCCAAACTTCAAAGCGCCTGTTGTTGCACCGCAATCCTGCGCGAGACAACACGAGCAACCAGAGAGCTTATTGTTTCTGTCAACATACTTTCCCTCTGTGGTATTATTTTGATTGTTTTGGCCCATTTTAACAATCCCTTTGGTACCGCTTCGACTCTTTAAAATCCGCTACAACTCGAAGTGGCCCACAAATATCTCACAGAAACGTTAAATGTCACCCTAAAACACAGCACGAGCACAGTTTTAAAAACGTTTCTCCTTTACGTTTACCTGCATGGTAAAGACTCCCAGCTCCTGAGAGGACAGTTTTTTCATCTGGTCGGCCAAAACTTGTGCCTCTTCCAGGATGGAAAACTCCGTCTCGGCTCTGCAATATCCACAAGAAAGAGCCGAGCAGAGTAAAAAGAAGCTCCACGAAAAAGCCCACAAACCCGCGTGAAACCGAAGGTGTTTATCCCGGAAAGCGGCGCGCGTACTCGGCGTGAAGAGCAGAGGTTTCTCATGTGTCCGCCTCGCCATGATGGCTGTGGGACTTCAGGCTGGAGAACACTCAGTCTGAACTGGTGGCGGAAAAAAAAACTTCAAGGGAAACTACTTTTACAACTTTGCAGAGCAGAGTACGTTAGCCCTTTCTCTCCAGTACAAGCCTCCGCAATTTCCAGTAGCGCAAACCACTGCAACCCCTTGAAATCCCTCAAGAAAAGACAGTAAATCCATGAGTGAACGAGGATATTTGCGTTTTTTAACGTTCTTGCTGCTCCGTCTGCGGTCAGTCGCTCCAACTCCAAGAAGTCTGGCAAAGTGTGTGAGAGCCGGAGATTCACCACAATGGGGGTGAAAGTGGGAGGCGTGGAAACACAAAAGTCCTACCGGCGCCTGGATCTCTGGATCAATGGATCAGGGTTCAATGATGCCTTCAATTGCTGCTGGGAAAAGAGGATTAAAGGAAACGGCCACCGTAGATGATGGGGGAAAACGGCAGGAAAAGTTTTAATTTTTAATTGATCCGCCCGTGAAGTTTTAAAAGCTGTATGGAGCGTGTGTATGTATAAACTCGTTAGCAGGGCCGTTGCAAGGATTTAAGAAATGCCTACGTCCCCTCAATGCATCCACCCACGACTTCCATAACTTCAAACATTTGTGAATAGACACCAAAAAGAAAGTCTTTAAAATATTTCAAGACCATTTGGTTTCTTTTTTTTACATAGGCTATTTTTTTATTTTTTTATTATCTTAAATATATAATTTATTCCCAAACATAAAAATATGATTGGCTACAGCTACACCACAAGAAATATAAGAGACTTGGAATGCTAAATTTAGAACTGCTGGCTTAAAAGTCGAGTCTTTTTTTTTTTAAATATACAGCCAAATGTCCCAAATTTTTCTCAAAGGCCTTTGGAGCAAATAATACAAGCTTTCATCAGACCTCAAGTTCAGCTAAGGAAACCCCTATAAAAAAGCCTTCAGTGGGGAAAAAAGGACAAAGCCCATCACAGGATGGATTCCTTTTTTGAGAAAAAAATATGGAATTCACATTTCAACATGTTAAATCTAAACATTATTGGACTGGCCAATGAAATGAACACCATGTGTACATTTCCTTCCCCTGGTTCCTGAAAACCCTCATTTCATAAAATCGCCACATACACAGGACATGACCTCAAGTAAATCTGGGCCATATCAATCTTAAAACAGACTGACGGTAAAAGGCCTTCAGTGCCTTTAATTGCAGGTATTTTCTTCTTCATCATTTTATCCTTAATCTCATATGCAGGACCCTTTAGTGAATGAATCAACTTCTACTTTTTATTCTTATGCAATAAAAAACAACCATTGGATAAAGAAATATACCAACTGAGGCCTTTCTCACTCTGTCCTCTTCACTACAGGTTCAATATTGTGTTTTTTTCTTACACAGAGGTACCATAATTGCCATAATTGCAACTTGTTAAGTGGTTTACAAAGATCAATTTTGCAATCAAAATTGCTGTCAAAATAGTCTTTTAACTCCAGTGACTTTTCTCTTTCTTTTAACTCTAATTGGGGTTTCAGTTTACAGGGAATTCTGTTTTAATGAGGCTAAAAGATCATTTCAGAGCTTTTGTTGTGGTCATATAAGGCATCAAAGTTATGATGTGGAGAAAAGAGACACCTTTTTTAATAAACTAGTGATCTATAGGAGATCATGATAAGATGTCTTTTGAGCACTACTGATTTCTCCTTCAGATGTTACTGTGGAAAAATAAATTGCGGTGTTTGGTAAATGAAAGCAGTACTCAAAGATTCAACTCCTGTAGGAGTCCAGTTCATGTTTTTCTTGCAGCTTCAATTTCACTTGGGCTGAGCTGCTTTGACAAAGATCAGAGGCTTGTGTATTTGGGCAATTCACATTATGACTGCTGACTGCAACATGAAAACTCTGACAGATAGCTCATTTGTTTAAGAATCTTATAGTCAAGTCCAATGATGGGAGGCTTTGAAGTATAACAGCACTTCAACCCATCCAACAGCTGACCTCTAATCAGTGCTCTCCTTCTATCTCTCTCTATATATTTCATTTGATTGCAGAGTGTATCTGATTTGCAGCTGCACAACTGGCCTCTTCCCAGTCGTCTCACTGCCTCTTGTAACTTTTAGGAGATTTTCTGGTTAACCAATGTTGCATTCAGGCACACATTTCTGCTTCATGGTTTGATCCAGGATAGTAATAATAGTTTCTTTTTTCCCTTGCTTTATTTTCCTATTTCATGCCGTGCAACATCTTATAAGGACAGCACTGGGCTCTCGCTGAATATCACTTTCACACACAGAATTGAATGTATGTATGCCTGGGTTGCCTTTTTTTAGCACTAAAGTTCATGTTTGCTGTGCAATTGATGGATCAAATGAAGTTATAATTAGAAAATCAGTCAGTAAACCTACAGATGATTGAGATGTCATTTAGCCCCTTTCCTTAAACAAATTACCAAAGATTAGATTAGTGCTTTGACAATTCTTAATTTAATCTATGTCTCCACAGAGCCAGACAAATGGTC
>JAPZDY010000021.1:7390463-7417994 GCA_029783645.1 Ctenochaetus hawaiiensis
TAGCAACACAGCCCAGAAATCATCACTATTCATTTGTCAAAAGTTTATCAATTTTCATTTAAAAAAAAAAAAGTTTTATAGATTAAAATTTTGATTTGAATGTCTTAAAGCAACTATGTTTTCAATATTCAACCAGTTTTTTAAGGAATCACCTGGAAAGAATTAGGTAAGGTAGCACTAACCAACAACAACCCGGATTCATAGGCATTGAGAATGGCAGCTAGTGAATGGATTGCGTTCATACAGAGCTTTTTTAGCATTTTACAACACAAGTCAACATTCAGTCACTAATTGCAGTGCAAATCATATATACATACACTGATGTAAGAGCAGTTTGGGTTCAGTATCATGGTCAAGGACTTGAACATGCAGATCGGAGGAGTCGGGGCCAAACCACTGAAGAGCCACTCTAGCACCTAGGCCACAGCTGCCCCCGTGAGACAAATAATAGTCTGTTAAACTGTTTATTCAATCAACAATAATAATTTATCAAATATGCTAATAACGAACAGTTTGTATTTTTAGATAAAAACAAACTTTGAATTCCAGGCTTTTTGAGGGCCCTTCACATGTTCGGGCCCTGAGTAGTTAGTTTGGCCAAAATGTTCCTAGGATGCTTTCCATGTCTTTGATGACAACATTAGACGAAAAACCTAATGATGGGATATCCATAGTAAATACAAAAAGCAAAAACAAATTTAGATAAAAAGATATCAGCAGCAGACGGGATGAAAAGAAGCATGAAAGATGAAGTCACACAACGAGAACACAAGAAAGCCAATTGGTTACAAAGTGGTGGATGGGCCAATTAACAGAAGCAGTGGCATTGCCATTAAGCCATACTGCAAAAAATGTATGAACAATCGTATCAAAGCAGCCCAGCCTCAATGAAAATTTAATCTATCCACACAAATTGCGCTCTCTCTTGGCACTTTATCTTTGAAAGGATGGAAGTTTAGCTCCAGCTTCAAAATCAATTTACCGGTCAATGAAAAAGGCAAAACACAAACTTGAAAAAAGGTAATAAAACTGAAAGAGACAGATCAGGAGATGAATCTGATTGCAGCTGGAATTTAGATCCACTGGCTGTGAAGTGATAGTATGTCGTAACTACAGGGAACAGGCTCCAAACATCAATACAGAGAGAAAAAAACATGGAGAAGCAGATAGGACTTAACCAATCATTTCACATGGGGAAACTGTACTGCTAAGCCCTATTGGGTTTTAATTAGCTGCGGCAGTACCCATCATTACACACATCAATATGGTCTCTGCTGGATGTGAAGAGCAACAGTATCCAAAGAAGAAGAAGAAAGGCATAGAAATGCAAAAATAAAGTATTAGGGAGAAAGTCTGCACCCAGTGCACACTCCACTCGTCTCGTGCCATCATTTTTTATGAATACATTTGCTACATGCGTGTCTATGTGTGTGAGCAGGGGCAGCGGGGTGGGGCTCTGAAGCAGGCACCATACAGTTACCATGGCAACGTGAGTCTTTGAAGTTTTTTGCCCCCTTTTTACAGCTGGATATAACAACCAGATCTGCTCTGTTCTCCTCTCCGTTTCCTCCCACCGCTCTCTCTCTCTCACCCCTCTCCCTCTCTCACTCCCTTTGCAACATCAAAATTTTCTCTTTGAAGACTTAAGCCGATTCCAAGTCGAAACCCACTGCTATTTCTGGCTCTATTCAGCACTGGGGCTGGGGCTTTGTGAGGTGCTGTGTTTGACATCCGTGAGTGAGACAGAAAAAAATATGACTCACTGTGCTCGTGTTTGAAAGGTGTGTGAAAAACCAGGAGTGATAGGTTTACATCTGTATTTGTGTGTGTTCGCAGCACAACAAACATAAACAGTCTGATTACAAAGCTGCCTGCTGGCCGGGCCAGATAATGAGAAATGTTGCTTCATGTGTGTAAATGTGTGTGTGTTGCATGCAAGTACAGACACAGACCTTTAAAAAAAGATATCAAAAGAGGAGGAGGGGAGAGAGCAGGGGATGAAAAGAGAGGGATGGTGGGAGGAGATGAAAGAAGCAGAGGGGCGAGGAGAGGAAAAAGAGAGAGACAAGAAGAGGAAGAAGGGGAGGAGGTGAAGCACAGAAACATGCCATGTTGTGTCATCATGTTTCCAATTCTGAGTCCCACACAGAAAAGATGAAATATTAATTTAAACATCCACATACAGCTCACACTCAACTGTACACCCACAGACTGTGATTTTTCAAAGCGTTGTGCCAATCCTTGACATAGCTTGGCATACACAGCATAACAGGAGTAACATAAAGCTCAAGCCTCCAGTTTATAAAATGAGAAATTAAAGGTTAAATTTCCCTGGAAAAATAAAGAGCTTGATGAGAATATTTATACCACCGTCACATCCACATGCTTAAAATGAGAGTGCATGAAAAGGAGACAAATAAGTGCTGCTGTGTGAATCTCTGATGTTAGTATATATATTGATAATGTTGACAATACAAAATATGTTTTTAACTGAGGGGACAACTACTTCTGTTCATAAAGTAAAACATAATTGGTTTTGTTCACTGGCTTTAGTGTGTGGTGAAATAAAGTCATCCAGCTAGGATGCTATTGATTCCTTGTATTCCTTGAGCTGTGCATCAAAATCCAGGCCAACATGACTGTTAATGTAAAGATGACATCCTATAGTGAAGGCAAGAAAGAGAAGAGGTGAGCTTCATGTAGTGCCACTGTGTAATGCAGTTTATTTAGGGCTGTTATGATTAGTTTTGAGAGTCTGACATAAAAGTGCCAGCAGCTTGTGCTAGTGCGCAAGAAAGTCACAGTACACCAAACAGTAAAACGTAGAGGTGCTGGTACTGCGTTTTGGTGAAGCTCTGGAATACCAGCAGCTCCAAGATCTCTAATTACCGTGCTATATTCTGTTTATTTGATATGAGCCAACAAAATTTCACTTAAAAAAGATATTTAACTTTTTTGTGTTGTTAAATCTGCAGTAACATCTACAAGTTGCAGTTTGATTGATTTTGCACACTTTACACAAGAGAGGCTATTATGTTTTTTTACTTTTGGTAAGGATTACACAAATTACAGAGCCTTGCTAGCCATTTTCTGTGTTTGTGCTAAGCTAAGCTGCTGTGTAATGTGCAGACAAGAGATTTCTAGTTTTCTCAACTCCTGGAATGAATACAAATGTGTATTTCTCAAATCATTCTTTTTAACCATCAGATCATCATTATACTCAAATTTTGCAGGCTCTTTCACTATTTTGTGTAGTCTCATAAACTACAGGTTTCTTGTGTGGATTAGCCTATTCTCTCTACAGTACATGCCTTTAAAGCTACAGCTAGCATTAAGACTGAGGCAGTAGGAAACAGATAATCTGGGTCTTTATAAGCGAAATAATACTACATCTGGTAAACTCCCAGAAAAAAAATATTTTTTAAAACATCACATTTTTTAGGCCACAAAATACCGAAAATAGATGTAAATAGACACATTCTTTTCATGTTTCCAGTCTTTGTGCAAAGCTAAGTTAACTGTTCTTCTGCTTGCACATGCATGGGAGTAGATCTTCTCATCTGGCTCTCTGCATCAAAGAGAATAAACCTATTTCCCACAGGACAGTACCACTGCAGTATCTTTGAATAGGCTACTGCAAAAACATTTTTCACACATTTCTCAACAGGAAATGGGAAAGCGATCATAATCATACATCTGATCTCAACAGTGATTCTTCACAGAGGAGTTGAAAGAGGCCTTGAGCCTAATGTGCACAACACACTCACCGCCTTTAATCCAAATCAGGACTTTTCTACAAAGGCAGTTCTGTTGAAGCTGCAGTACTGCGTCGGTCACAGTGTAAGAGGGAAGATAAAAGAAACAGCAGAGCACAGCACAGCATTGACGTTTCACTGCAAGTCATTCAAAGCAAAAACTCCCTCAAACCATTTCTTCCATTAATTTGTTAAAGTAAATGACTTTTGTTGCCACAGAATTACTGCAGAATTCCAGCCTAAACAAGAATTCTCATGTGAAAGTTTTCTTTTAAAAATTAAAAGACAGGCTGATGTCGGAGTCCAGCTGTGGTTTCATCATCATCACAGCCTCAAGTCTTGTTTCACTTGTGTCCAGTTTTCAGATAAGTTTACATCATTTTCACAAACTCTGATTAAAGTGTCCAAAGATCAGAGGGACAACATGAGACTTCATTCACTCTCTGGGTGGACTTTTCCTTTGATGGCACTGATGCATTCCTCCTGCATGACAAGATGTATTATTCTGTAAAACCTGCAGAGTTTGGGCTGCCCTGTATACAATTAGTCTACATTTAAACAATAACATTACTGTCATAGCCACATGTAGTCTCACTGGGTGGTCTATATCACACTTGCATCTATGTGCAGATTTGAGGCTTGAAACAAAAAGACCTTGGTTTTCCAATGCAACTCACCTAAAGTGAAAGATGCATTTACATGTAAATTTAAAATGTTCAAAATGTTCAAAATGTTCAAAATATGCCTCTTTGTCACATATGACAGCTCTATGAGTTTTTGAATCAAAGATCATAATGGTATGTTTTTTGTTTTAATTTCAATGCAGAAACTGAATGTTTGGATTCTAAGGCAATGAAATAAATTACCCACAAAAGTCAAATATACTATCACCAAATAGATGTTAAGTGATTCAAGTGGGGTTTTTTTTGTGCTTGAGCAATTAAACAGCTCTACTGCCAATCCTCCACAGTAATCTCATGTTTTTTTTTTAAATTTAAACCTTTTACTCTGAAAAAACATGAGGTAAAAAAGAAAACTTCTCAACTCATGATTTGTTTTAAGAATATAGCTTGCAATCTGCAGACGGTTAAAAAATGTTATGCTTCTATGCAGAATGTGCTGTGTTTTGTAAGTGATGCGGACTTGGAAATTTAATTGACTTCTTCATTCATTTCAGAGTGACCCAGAATCTCCAGGATCCACAGAGCCAGGGGCCTGGCCGACCTCCCCCGTCTGCCTCGGGCCAGAAGGGGCCCCAGCATGGAGATAGATCTTAGACTTTAACGCTGAGTGGAACCAGACTCAGTTTTTTTGGAAAGGAAAGTTAAAGTGGAGAGGGGGGAGTGAATAAAGAGTGGCAGGCCTTGCCCTTGGAGCCCCAACACTGACGCACACAGATGGAAAGAATTAGACCTCCATTCCAGCACAAAGATGGATGGATTAAGAGATAGAGAATCTGTGTGGAGTGAAGAGAGAGGAGAGGAAGGAGGATGGTAAGAGACAGAGAGGAGAGCAAATAATGGGAAAGTACAAAAAAAATCTTAGAGTGAAATGTCTCAACTATAGGATTTTCATGAGATGGTACAAGGTAAATGTTAAACCTGCCACACATTACCTTTGTTACCTTTATCACAGTCATTTTGCTCCAAGCGTATCCACGTTTAAGTAAATTTTTACTGAGCAGCTAGTTATTACTGAGCAGCCATAGACTATTATTCCTGTGATATTTTAATTTATGTATTACTTATATTTATTATTTGTAATACTTGATTTGTTTGTAATGAGTTGCACTTTCAAGAACGGAATCTGTTCCATGTCAGTGGAAATGACCTAAGAGTGTAATTTTCAGGAAAAAAAACAAACATCAAACAAACAAAACTCTAAAAAACTCTAAAACCCCATACTCTACCTGCTGAGCAACAGACAAACACAGTTAGCAACTAGCCTGTATGTAGGAGCTAAAGAATTAGATATTTCCCCCAAAAATGGGTGCTGAAGAAAGTTAAGTTAAAAGAAATATTGAAAACTGGACTCATTCCCATGTTTCAGTCAGGGCTGAGATCAGCAAAGATCCTCTGAATTGCTGGCAAATGAATGTTGTTGAGAACGTGCAGTGATGTTTGTTTCTTGAAATCTTGTGTAGAAATCTAAGCCTACATACACATCCTTCTTTGTGTACATGCACCTTTTATAGGTATGGTGTTTGCTCTTAGCTATTTATGTCCCTTATCCCAGAACTATTTATACACTACCTCTCTGTACATTAGTGTACACCTTGTCTCAAGATATCCATCTCTTAACCTCTGACAGAAGTTTGTTCATTGAATCTGGAGAGTTGTAACACACCCGCTTTAACAATGCATGTGGTCTCCCAGGTCATTTATATCCCACAAAGCTCCAGTGTGGAAACTGAGCTCTAATTAGAGTTAGTGACTTACCAAATCATAATTACTCAAAACGTTAATGTTGATTTGATGCCATTACAGGCTGAGTAGGTTGACTGGATGAATGAACAAATACCTTCAGTACTCATATGTGGCGGGGTTTGGACCCCGGACTCCCGGGTAAAAGACACGCCACATCGCCAAAGAGCCAGGCTCGCTGGTATGGCAGCCACTACACTTATGAGGAGGCATTTCTAGTGACAGGACCTGACAACGGTCACACATGCATAAACATTCTGCTTGAAATAATTTTAAATATAAGTTCAGATGTGTTAGTAGGCCTTGAATAAACTAAGCTTCATGCTATATGATAACAAACTCTAAGAATAACCCATCCTTAAATGCATTGTAAAAGATTGTACTGGAATTCACAGCCAAATCTTTTTATAACCACTACGTTTATCTGCTTAAATTCATATAAAATATTAAAAAGATGTTCAAGTTTGGTTCCTGTCTGAAGGTCTTGCACTTGTCTCACTCAAATTATGTTTGAAATTCCACAAGGTAACAAGAAGCTAGAACTTGTCAGGCAGTGTTTAATAAAATATCACATCAGCTTCAAAAACTAAACAGAGTTAAATAGTCATATTTTTTAAATGAACAATCAGTTATTTAAGGCCTCAGGTATCATTATTATTGTGCACATGATAAACAGAATATGCATAAAAAGGCTCTTGTGACTAATGCAATATTAAATAATATATTAGTACTACTGACGGATAAATGCGTAAGCAGCATTTGACTGTTGTATCTGGCAAAAATAGAGTTAGCTTGACTATTTTACAAATAGTTTGGTAGATTAATTCAATGGTTCCTATATTATGGATCCAAAGAGTCACCAGATAAATCTGAAAGGTTGTACTATCTGAATGCTGATGTAACTAGTTGTAGGAAGGCAGAAAGCTTAGCTTAGCAGAAACAAGGAAAAAAACCTTGGCTCTGTTGAAATGAAAAATAAATTCAGCAGCATCTTTATGCTAGGCTAAGCCTCCCGGAGGGGTCATGTGATCTCAGACCAGAGAGGCATGACTAGAGAGAAGGAATGTGGATCCATCTTTCCTTCTATTGTTCTCCCCTCATCTCCTCTCTGACTCTGTGGCCGTACGAGTATCTGTCTGACAATGAGGAGGACTGTTAATATTTAAAGCAGCTGAATACTTTTGACCTGAACAATGAGTTTCAGCTGTCAAAGACACAGCTAGCACAAGGCTATGCTTCAGCACTTTGGCAGATAGTGTTACCTAAGGGAAGTCAGGGATTGAACATTATGTCTGCAGCCTTGTGTGATTGGGTTTTAAACACGTTAGCAGCATTGTCCAATGGATTGCAGTGTTGGTTTGTCAGTTCTTAACTTTAGTTCAGACTGAAATATCTTAACAACTATTAAATGGATTCCTATGAAATCCTGCACAGGTATTTACAGTCAACAAAGGATTAATCCTACTGACTTTGGTGATCCCCTGACTTTTACTGTCTCAAATACTTTGATATATGATCAGACACCCGCCAACTAAGGGCATTCCCCCATCAGCTTGAGTTGCACCTGTTAATTAGCAACACTTAGTATGCTAACATGGAGAACTAAGAGGCAGAATATGCAAAACATAATGGATGCTTAACATCAGCATGTTCACTTTGTCATTGTGAGGATGCTAGCATGCTGACATTAGCATTTAGCTCAGAGAACAGTCATAAAGAGTGGCTAGCATGTCCACAGGCATATTAAAACAGTTTTTTAATTAAATTAACCCTGACCCAATTGTAAAACGAGAATCAATTTCTTGTTTTCCTTTTGAGATCTTGTGTGCAGCATTAGAGGCTTTAACATTTTGGTGATAACTTTCTATCTATTTAATTTATTCTCTCTAAAGCATTGGATGGGTACAAAAATAAATTTCAAATTGATTTGAGTTTCATATTCAGGAGTTATTAATAATCAGTTTCATGTTAATAAGTCTATAAGAAAATATTTCAGGCCAAGCATTTTGCCAACAAAGTTCAAATAAACCAACAGTTTATGGTCACAATCTCCCTCCCAAAACGAAAAAACTATATAGTTTGGAATAAACAATTTGCCCAAACCAGGCAGACGACCATATAGTCCACATGACCTATCCTCGCTCTGTCAAGGCCCCTGGGGCAAATTAAACAAGGCAGTGATAGTTCACTTGACGGCATTCAAAGGCTTCACTTCACTTCCTCTCTCCAAGGTCAGTATGTGGCAGCATGGACAGCAGAGGTCAAGCGCCTGTCAGCCCCTCAACAAAAACAGCTCATGTTCCCCAACAATCAGGGGCTTGTTGGAGGTTTCCAGCTCTGCCATGACTGAGCAGGAGGAGGGTGAAACTGTATCCCTCTCCCTGTCTCCCTCCCTCACATACATCTGTATCCCTTCCTCTCAGTCATCATATTGTCAAAGTTGAAGACTTCTGTAGGACCAACTGCATGATAAGATACACAGGGCAGTAGAAAGTAACTGAGTACAATTACTCAAGCACTGTTAATTACTCTGCCACTAATATTAAGAGATGCATCAAGCCACTTTTTTTCTGATAGTGATTATGATCATAAATTGTGATACTGTGGATATCTAGAATTACAGCTAGAAGTGTGGATCAATAAAGCTCTATATTTTAAATCAGCTTGCCTCATGTACAGATGGTTTTAAGAAGTTAACTCTATCATCAACATTTCTGTACTTCAGTTCTCCTTCTGATCCTGAGAAAAAGCCAGAAACCACAATTGGAACCAATCAGGTTCTGAGTCCATCCTCATCATTTCACCACTCCGCCCTGAGTTTGTTTACATGTTATGTCCATGAAGATCTCATGTTAAAGTCAATACTTTTTACACTGATTACCCCTCTCTTTAATGCTGTTCTTTTTAAATAGGCAAAATTGCTTTTGGCCATTCAAAGCACTTTACCTGTGTCTGTATCTTCTCACCTTTTACTCATTTATCTCTCTCCTTTAAAGTGAAATGCACACTTATTCTCTTCTTTTGCCTCTCCTTTACTTTCAAAGCCCATTAGAGCCCATTACACCCTGAACTCAAGAGGCTTAATGAGGCTCCTTTAGCAGAGAATGCCTCAGGGCTCCGCAGCCATCAGAGCACAGGGAGTGGTCATCCCAAGTTACACTCCTGCTTGCAGGAAATAGCCCCTCCAGCTTTGAACCAGAGGGATCAGGGCAACATCAGGGTGGGACACACCCAAACCAACTACACCTTTAACATTATATTTTAAGACCATGTGGCTTTAAGAGTGGTGGAACTGCTCAACTGTAAGCATGTTTATTAACTGTACATAGGTATATTTCCATTTTATACTATTGTATATAAATTTCAACTTCACAACTTTTCATAGGGAAATATTATACTTTTTACTTTATTTTATTTATCTGTAATTGAGCTACTATACCAGTTTTACTAGAATTTGACTTTTTACTAGCTTTTTTGTGACCCCTAAATTGGGAATTTCAGGGTTAAACTACACTACTGCAGGGTTACATTAAGAGGGCTGGTAAATATAGTAAATATAGAGAAAATGCTGCAAAGCATCACTATTAACCATTGACTGTATAAAACACTATTAACAAACTAATTATGTGACTTCACGACAAAATATTCAAAGAGGGATACTGATGAAGAGCAAGACGTTTCACTGTTACATTCTAGCACATTTTGCAAATAGAATGTATTTACTTTTACTTCACGTGTTCTTAATCTGTACTTTTACACTAACAGGTAAAGTCTACCATGAGAATATGAAACAAAATAAACAGTGAGTTTTAGCTTATTGTTTGCCTGTCCGATCAGAAACTATACTGTTGGAGTTTCCCTGCAGATGCTTTGAGTGTATGCAAAAAACAAAACAAATCAAAACTGCAAAAAAAAAAACAAAAAATGCGTTTGTATCTCTGTGTTTGGGTCTCTGAGTTTGTATATGTATATAAAAGCAGTTAAAAGACAGAGTATTTCACTTACATTCATCTGGCGGACACAAACTCAACTCCAAATGCAGGACTGTTCAAACTGAACTGTCAAATTCAGTGTTTACAACTGATGCTGCTGCCCCCAAGTGGCCAAAAGGAAAACAGTTGCCATAATTGATTACTAAGTCCAGACAACAGAAATCCTTCATGTTCTTAAACACGGTAAGCGGTCATATCTGTCCAACATCCTGACAGCAGATATGACTGATAGAGTCTCATCAGATATGACCTCATATGAATGTAGTTTTAAATTCTTGCAGGTGCAGCTGCCACAACCTTCATATTGTTCAGCTCTCCTCAAAATTCTTAAAAATAAATGTTTACAGTGTTTTAATACCTCCATGGACTTGAAGAAATTAGAAACACGTCACATTTTGTTAGGCGAAAGCTTGGTTTTAATGGTTATCAATCGTCCTGTCCTGTGTAAATGGCATTATTAAAGTCCATGGTTTGGGTGGTTTGGGTGTGGAGAACTCAAACATCCCAGAACGATAAATCAAACGCACCTTTTCACAGGCTGAAACATAATACAATAATAAAAAGTAATTGTTGCAGCAGTCTTTATAAAGTAATTAAATAGCTGTTAAAAACAGCATGTAAACACTTTTCAGCTAAATTTGGATCAGTTGTAACAAACATCGAGATGTCTTCTGACCAGCAAACTTCAAAACCATGCATAAGATTGTGTGTGATTCATATCCTTTGAAGCTGTGTCAGCCAATGCTTTCAGAGTCTTGGTGCTGAATGTCAAAGTCCAATTTGCCTTCCAGGATCTGAGTCTCTGACATGATCCTGACATCACACACCTCTGATTGCAACAGATGTGTGTTTCTGCTCAACTAGAATCTAGAAGCTTTATGTGCTTTTTTCCTGTTGTTTTGTCCTCTTCTGTCATTGTCTCTGACTGCATATGCAAGCATAGCAAATAATTTTCATTCCTGCCTTGGGAGAAATTACATGCAATAGTTTCAGAGCTCTGTACCTCTGATAAAGCACCATGGGAGTTTACTACTCTGCCACTGCAGCTCACAGAACATTTTCATAATTCAAACTGTTCCAGAACGGCAGCAGAAAAGGTTTCAAGGAGTCAATTCTTATTCACTTATAGCTTTTTTTATAGCTTTTTTTTCCTCTTACCTGCAGACACACACATACACATGCATGAGTAAAGGGTAAGAAATAATGAAGGGCTCAGAGTCACTAACATGCTTTGCACTGCGAGTAAGCTCCATATATTTTTTAGGATTTCTACATTTCTAAACAAGACTAGGTCATAACCTGGTATGAAGCTTGACTGTGATTGTCAATATGAAAAAAGGCCAATTTGTTGTCCATAACATATATGCTGGACATTAAAAACTCATCTGCGATTTTCTGGAGCAATTCCATTAATATTTATTGATAAAATGTCCTAAAGTAGTAGATCAGATGACATGGTTAAGCAATGAGAGTAGAAAAGTAAAGAAATTAAGAAAAATAAAGAAAAGGTTGCAAGAACAAGAACCACTCATTTTGAGATATTTATAAGATAACAATTTTAAGTTTTATTTATTTACCATTCTCATTATCTGTTATCACCTGCCTGCTTTTTCATCTATTTTATATCTGCAGTTGCTTGTTTTTCTAAGAGTCTTTCTGTGTTGAATGTTTTGTCAGGGAGTGTTAATTGGGATTTGCTATTCTCTGTGGTTTCCCTCATGCTCTCAGTGCATGGAGAGCTGTCATTGCCCCTACTTTCCTTTCCTCTGCTACACTGTTGCAGTGAGTAACCACGTTTGATTTGAAAGATAACTTTTAGCTGACCTGAATGCTTTCAAGCTGCTATTTTTGCCTTGTAATCAATGTCCAAATCAGAAAGGAGACATCACCTTAGCTGCACAGAAATAGCAGCAAGAGACTGAAAAGGAGCAAGTTTTAGGGGTCCCAAAATCTGCACACATAAAAACCTGTGAGGTAGCATTTCTGCTCAGCCTGCACAAGGCTGTGACAAGCACATGCTAGACCCTCTATGTTCAAAACTGCTCAACATTGCAAGTTGACTTTTAGGAGTCGAGGACAGTGGTAGATACCTGCACTAGTGTCCTCAGCTCTCTTAGACTCATTATTGCAACAATAGCAAAGTGCATCATAAATGACAGCAAGTGTGATAGCTTGTGTTGTCCCGCATCATTTATAGAAAACAGCTGAAGTTGATTAATTTGAAAGGAAAACAGCTGTTGGATCTATTGCTCAGCTTCATCACAGGTTCTCAGTCTCAGACATCCACAGCTGGGCACAGTGGCCCTTTTACTGGCCTTTATAAAATGTTTAAATAAAATATTCTAAAAAGTAAAAATTAGTTTTTTCTTGACTGCTTATAAATTGCAAACAAATGCAAGCTGGTGAGCTATCACAATAATACACAGCTTCGATATAAGGTGCAAAAAGCCAATAATGTTGGGAACCAGTGCTCTTAGTTATGCTGCAAAATGTTTCCATGTGGACTACTTACACTTTCTAGTTCACTATCTGAAAACCTTGTGAAACAGTCAGTCAAACTACCTTCATGGTTAGACATGACTACCAATGATTAGTGAGAATGTTTTTTTTTTTTATTTAAGTACCCCAAAATCAAATTACTTTAAGGAATGCAGATTTTAAACATGTTGTGTGTGGTCATTTAGAATGCAGTTTTTTGTTTATAAGCATGTATGTGTATGCAGACGTGCAGATCAAATAATCTGCAGGTACAGCATTACTGCATCTGGTTTTGCCATGTATATACTTTTTAAAGCCGATGCTGGTTCATTTTAAGTTCTTTTGGCTTATTGAGGGTGCAAAGAAAAGAGCAAGAAATGAAACACACACACACATAAGTAGTCACTGATGGACACAAGTAAACAGAGGTGCACCATAAGAGAGTCATTTTTCCATGTTTTGCCATATTCTATCTAAATTATCATTATTTCCAGCTGTTATGAAGCTCATACTTGCACAAATCAATCAGCTTAAGGGCACCACCACCTGGTCAACAGTGGTTACTACAACTATAAGGCATACAGACTCAAGAAATCCACAGAAACAGTGGCTTGGTGATACCCAGTGGATTCACACTGTCAGTACAGTTCTGATCAAAAATCAGTGACTTTGGTAAATCTCAAAGACAGAAAACACAAGTTAAATTACAAATTAAATTTCTGCACATCTACAAATAAATCATAGGACTGACTCTGTGGTTAACCAAACAACATCATTTAATAAATGATTTTGTAATACAAAACATCTGTGCAAAAAAAGTTCAGACAAAATACAAAGACAAGGCCTCTCTTGGTCAAAGGATAAGCATGTAAACCTTCTGTAATTGGTACACTGTTACTGAAATAGAGATTTACTTGTATTTAGTTTTAAAAAAATGGATCTCGAATAAAACAAAAAAAGGCACAATAATGATTTTTTTCTCTTTTTTTTGCCAAATACAAAAACAGTTAGACTTGATTAAGATTCACAGTCTTGTGTACAAGTGGTTTTAGCACTGCTATATTAGTACACATTAATCCTTTACATGCTGGAGGTCACGTGTACAAACTCATACGGCAAGGTAGCTCGATCTGTTTCAGAAGAACAAAAAGACAAAGTACAGAGACAAAAAAAAAAAAACAGCCGTGAAATAAAAAATCAGAGGGAAAATTCACTTGAATGGATTGAAATAATCTTGGATTAGACCGAACAAGGGGAACAAACGTCATCTCCCTTCATGTTGCTGATGGCAGCTAATCAGCCTTTGCTGACCATATTTGGATAAACAGTCACCTAAGGATGGACTAAAGTTAGTGTAAATCTGATTTATTTTGATTTTAGTCTGCAGAGAATTGGAGCAGCTTTTTTTGCACCTGATTTCTTGTAATAACCAGGATTTGAAGGGATCAGATGAACTAAATGCTAAAGTTCTGTCTACATTCCACAAATGTCAACCTAAAACTTTTACCATTAATAAGATGATGAGTAACAAGTCATCTTTGATGTGCTTTCTGCAAGTAAAAAGAACTATCAGCATACCTTTGTGTTACAACTGAGCGACAGAATGATAGTCTACAAGCAACAGCAGAGAGCAACACATACGCACTGCCTGGGGCACTTACATGACCATCAAAAACCAATGATTGTCTACTACACAAGTACAACTAAAGTCACTCACTGTCCTGCACTGTTACTGCAGCTGCTTCCGTGACGTTTTTTCACTAATAAAGGCTTTTTATTTCTTCTAATCAACCACTGTCAAATTGTAACAAACAGCTGAGGCATCATTTGTATGTTTATGGGACTAAGAGTTTACCAGACACACAAACTTCTTCATATCATAAAAGGATATTGGTGTAAATTCACTCAAAAGTGAGTTGATTTAAAACTCACAAGACTCACTTTCTTTAAAAAACACCTGGACTTATCCTTGTTAGGATCACCTAAATGTCAGTGCAGCTGGTTCCTGGTGTTTACTGACACAATCCCACCCACCATTTACTGCTGATACAGAACTAAATGACTGCAAAACATAAAAATCTCTCATGAAATTGATCCTTATTTCGACATTCTTCTGCATAAGCACACAGTGGGCATACACTTGAGCACATTTCTGTTGGAGTTTTTGTTCATGTACATGGCTGAGACCCTACAAAATAAAGACCAGGGCTCATTTTTGTGATTTTAACATGATCTACTATGAGCTGTATGTGCTTTAACCCTCCCTGCTCTGAGTTCTTTCCTTCCTCCGTGTCTCCAATGGTATTTTTGTACATTACAGATGCTTCAAAACCAGGAAAAAGGAAGGTACAGAGGATTGATGAAATCTTTAAGTTCCTTCAAAATTTAAATACTTAAAAACTCTCCCAGAAAAAAAAACCAAACAAGCAAAATAACATACCAATTTACATTAATCAGGTTCTTTGTTAGAGTTACATTTTTGTTTGTGTCACTGACAGTAAATTGACCCCAGCCCCTGTGTGGTGAATGAAGTGTTTGCCCTGAGACCCGTCTGCTTCAGGAGGTTATGAGCACTGTGTGATCCTATTTGTAGGTCGGTGGGAGGGGGGGTCCTCTGCAGCCAGCTTTTGAAGCTAAATGCCATTATCTGCTGGCAGGATGGAAGGTGGTATGAGAGGGGGTAAAGGAGGAAATGATAAAGGGATTACCTAAAAAGGTGAGAGAGAAAATGGAAAAATAGAAGAGTTATTTTCCAATCAGAAGACCTCAGAAGGCTTGGGTCCATGATGCAAATGAGTCAAATGGTCGTGCCATGTTGAGGTTGCGCAAAAAACATTCAGGTGTCATTTCTGGAAGAATGTTGCATGAAAACGATGATGTCTGATCTCAGTGCCTGGATGAATATTTGAAGTCACCTTTGTCCCAAAGCCGATCTGTGTAAGTGTTTGAATGCCAGCTGCTTGTGGAGGAGTCACATGGCTGTATGTATTGGACTGTATACTGGTGAATTTGAGCAGGTCAGTGCTGGTCTTCTCAGAAACAGCTGCTGAACTTCTTGTCTGTTCAGTCTGCTGTTCACCTTCTTGTTCTTGATTATCACTCGTTAAATGAATTTTTTTTTGTGTTTGAACATGTCCAGGAACAAGCAAATGGCACCACTGCTGAAAGGCACCTAAAGGTCACGGTATGAGTGTCAGTGTTTCCTTCACTTCCTGCATGGAACAGTCCATTGACCGGGTTGTCGACGCAGGAACTTTTTGTCAGACTGTAATACAAACCATTTCTTGAGACACAGGATGGACTTGCTACTTTTTCACCTTTAATTCTTTTTTTTTCCTAAATAAAAAAAGTTCTTCTGAATATATATCTTTGTATTTCATTCATTCATTCAGGACTTATGTACCGTATTTACACAGAGGTTAAAATAACAACACAACATTTTCAAACCATGGTAGTAAGTACACTTTAAACAATAAGGCATTAAAAAGTCAGACAGCTGTGGATATACTTGTGTAGCTGCGGCAGGGTTTTTTTTTTTGCACACTCCACTGTGCATACAGGCCGGTTTGTTTATGCTGAGTCTCCCTGTGAGCAGAGCAGAATCGTTAGACTGGGTCCCTGCGTGAGAGCCTCAACTTCTCAAATGTGGGTCCCGAGCAGAAAAGTGTGTGTCCCTCTATTTATCTACAGGTCTGCGGTGATGACCGAGTCGTTGTACATCAGTACGTCAGAATCAGCGGCGAGCAGTGCCGATGTTTGTGATGCGTGCTCCAGCTGTCCCGACCCCTTTTGGCAAACTTGTCCATACCCCTGAGCCTGCCCTGCGCCGCTCCCGGGCATGATGCAGTGGGAAAGCAGCGGCGTGTTGGCATCATGGTTGGAGCCCGTGGTGGAGGGCACGCCGCTGACGTGCCCCGTGCTGGTTGAGCCGCTGGCGCTGCTTGGTGAGCGGCTTTTGGGAGGGGGCAGGTGGTGCTGGATGACCCTGGTAGGTGGGACAGGAGGAGGGAAGTGGGCTGGGAAAGCTGCGTATCCTGTTGGGATGGGATATCCATTAACTGGGATAAAGCGCTGGTGGGTCTGAGGCACAGCCATGGGCGTCCACGCTGGAATCGGAGCCATCTGGCCTGGGGAGGGAATGGCCTGTGCCGGGTAGAGGTACCCTGCAGCTGCAGCGGCGGCGGCGTACCGCGGGTTGCTGAGGTTGCTGACGGGGCTGGCGCTAAGCGAGGTTGTCTGCGTGGTGGCATTTCCTCCGCCACCAGAAGGCGTGCTGGAGCTGGCGTGGGATGACATCCCCTCCCAGGCTCGCAGGCGGGTGTGGATGTCCTTGAAGCGAGGTCGGCGTGCTGGTCCCTCCTGCCAGCATTCAGTCATCAAACCATAAAACCTGAGAGACAACAGTTAGTTGAAATAGTTATCAGGCAAATATATTAAATTTTTTAGCAGCTTATTTGAATTTACTAAACTAATTTTAACATCTACAACTCTTAAAATGGACTTTTACTCAATTTATTTTCACATTACATGATATAAGGAATAAATACGTAATACAGAAATTTTTAACTGAACTTTAAAAACACTTAGAATTTTTTTGCGGAAAAAACTGTTCCCATATATCCTTTCTTGGCATTTCTGTGAGTTCTTAAATAATCTAAAATTCAATTATGTGAATTTTAGGCTTTAAAACACATTAGTTGCAGTCTCGCTTTGAACTTTGCAACAAAACAAAACCAACACGGGACCAGTTGCCACCAGTGCATACACTGCAGCCCAGTCAAAATGATTAAGGAGCACATGTGGTTTTACATAACTAACACAAATTTTATCAAAAAAAACAACAACAAGTAATTCTGGAACTCTTTTGTTCAATTGCATATATTTGAAATCTTGTAAAAAATGAAACTGAAGTTTTTAAATGAATTGTAAGAAGGGCCAGTGGCTGTGGTCTTTGACACACAAAGTAAAGTCCTTTAAGGAGAACGTACCTCGGTGGACAGTCCTCAGGGCAGGGCAGCAGCTGCCTCTTCCTCACCATCTCCATCACTTCCTGGTTGGAGAAACCATAATAGGGCTGCAGACCGTAGCTGAAGATCTCCCACAGCACGACTCCGAATGACCAGATGTCTGAGTCTGTGGTGAACTTGCCGTAAGCGATGGCCTCGGGGGGCATCCAGCGGATGGGCAGCAGAGTTTTGGGCTGGATGCAGTAGTAGTCTGAGGAGTAGATCTCTCTGGAGAGACCCAGGTCGGAGATCTTGACGTGGAGCTGTTCGCCTACAAGAATGTTCCGAGCTGCAAGGTCTTTGTGGATGTAAAAGTGGCTGGCCAGGTACTCCATCCCAGCAGTCACCTAGGTTTGATTAGTCATATAGAAAAAAATTATTTAAGGGCTAAGTAGCAGCAAAGTGGAAGAAGAAACAGGATAGCAGGGGGAAAATAACAAAACTGTTTTGACCTCAATCAACTTGAGAAAGCAGCAGTTCATTTGATGTAAAATGAAGTCGAATGCAGACTTAAACTGCCTTCATGTCCCACCTGTATGGCCATGTGCAGGAAGTCTCCATGATCCAGACTGGATTTCACTGTCCCATCCTCATCACTGCTGCAGCCGACGTCAGAGTGCGGCGAGCGCATGATGAGGAACTCGTGGAGGTCACCTTGGGGCAAAAACTCAAACAGCATGCAGACGGGCTGCTCCTGAGTCACCACACCCAGCAGGCACACCACGTTTGGGTGCTGCAGCTCTGTTAGCACTGCAGCCTCCTGTGATGGAAAACAAAAAAAAAGGAAATCTGAGTCAAAAAAGAAAGACGCCAGCTGTATTCAAACCAAAATTATTGAGGAAAGAAGTGCTATCTGCTCACTGGAGCTTGAGATGTTAAATGTTTAAATCTACTTGTGGCTGTGAGATGTTTGTTGGGGTTGTTTCAAACTTGAGAGGCAGATTTTTGGCTATCAGTTCAAAGGCTGGCAGTTCGGTCCTGCCTTGTTCTCTGTGCTTGGAAAGGGAGGATAATGTTTTCACGAGTCATCTGTTTCAATCCTCCTTGACATCTAAATTTATCTGGACAATCCGCCAGTAGTTACAGTTTATTTATGGAACTATTTTGAGTGAATTAATCTGCTGTTCAGTGATTTTAAGCTGTATACAGTCTGCCATCACCCACCACGTTTACCTTCTGTGCAAATATAACAAGTCACGCTTCAAGTCTTGCGTGAGGAGAGATCTTTCCACTGGGAAAGTTCTCCCTTGTAGTTTATAACAGTAGATTATTTTAGCAACACATTTAATTCTAGCAATCCATGCAATTGCAAGAAGCATGTAGTTAAACACAACAATGTGACAATTTAAATTTACAGCCTTGCAAATGCTGCACAAGTTTACACGATTCAATTTTCAATCCATGTCCTCACCAATATTATACGTAATTACACATTTATTAGTATTTTTTCAACCTGTGCAGAACTGGTAGGAGTAATAATACAGCTTTGAAGGCAGAGATCCATTGTGTACCTGCTGGAAGTCGCCCCACTGCTGGGCACTGGTGGCGTCCTTCAGGGTCTTAATGGCCACGAGCTGAGCCTGCTCCATGCCCGGCAGATACAGGTGACCCTTGTAGATCTTCCCCAAAGTGCACTCCCCCAGCTCCTCCATGAACCGCACAGCCGAGAGGGGAAGCTCTTTGGCCTTACTTTGCTGAGATGGAAGGAGAAGTGAGATCAGTGGCAGAAAAAATTAGATCATTATTTTTTTTGTCACAACAGTTTTCTTTTCTCGCCATTTTCCTTGTATGAAGCAGTGACATGTTGGCACAAAGTTAACATTGGTGCTCATAATTTGATGTAGGCATGCAGCCTAATATAACATCTAATATGAGGTTGAGTTGAAAAAAAAAGTGTAGCCCAGAGGGCTGATACTGTCAGAATCAGACTGGATTACATCAGCTCCTAAAGACTCTATTTGCACTTATGGAAAGTGATGCGGGAAAGTCGTGAAATCTGGAAACACATTAGTGAGTCAGTAAATATCATATAACTGACAGGTTAGCGGCTTTTTGGAAGACTAATACATTAGCTCTCCAGCCAGGAAAACTGCAGAGTCAGATGCAGAAACAACAGAAAAAGTCCTAATTTTCTTAGTGAAGTTTGACAATAAACTTTTAGTCTTTAATTCGGACTGAGGAGGAAACAGGCTGGAGATGTGTTTGTACAGCTTAATCCAACAGGACTGAGATCAACGGTGGAATTTTGACAGGCTCATAAACTTTTTATAATCCAGTTGGACAAAACTTTTAAATAAATAAAACACTTGAAACCCTATTTCAGCTCAAATGTGTCCTTTCAACAAACTCAGCAGATGTATTAAAACCAAGGCACCTGATTTAATGACTCACAGACAGCTGATATTAATGTCTCTTGTAATGAATAACATCGACTGGGAGCAGGTTCAACTGATTGAGCAATGTAATCATAAACTGATTTAAATGGACTTGTTCTAAAAATATATATATAATGTTAATTAACTCTCTGTTGGGGCACAATACAAAAGATAAATATTAAAATGCAAGCAAGCTTAATATTCTGTACCAACTACTGCAACCAATGCAAAATACAGGTAAATGTACAGAGGGCTGATGTCCAATTTTAAACAAACTAGAAGATACAATGTTAAGAGATAAGCAGCAAATTCTTTTTTGTGTGTGTGCTTGTGTGTATGCATGTGTTTATGTATATGTGTGTGTATGTATATGTGTATGTGTGTATATATATAGGGATTTCTATGTTGCAAATAATTCAAATGTTCATTATCTTGCAAGACTTTGGATAAACTCTCATATGTTTGAGTTCTCCAGGTGCTCTCAGTTTAAGAGGGAGAAGGGATATTTGTGTGTGTGAGTGTGTGTGTGTGTAGCAGTGCTGGAAGATAAAAGGTGAGGAGAGGTTGGCAGGGATTTTCAGATTCCAGGAACTTTGAGATGAATAATGAAATTCTTCGGTGAGCAAGAGAGAGAGAGACAGAGAGAGAAAGAGAGAGAGAGAGAGAGACATAGGCTTGTATGATCTCTGAGGGGGGTAATGTGTGTGTAAGTGTGTGTGTGTGGGGGGATTGCATGTGTATATGTGAGTGTGTTTGAGGCCACTGAGGGGGCCTGCTTATGTTATGAAAGACAGATGTTTTTAGTTATGGGTTTGTTGCACCCCTTCATTTCTCCCCACACCCAAACCTTCAGATCCTCCTCAAAACACACAGCAGGTTCCAGTGTGTATGTGTGTGTCAGTGTGTGTTTTTTTGTGTTTAAATGGATTGTCACAGCCATTGGCCTCTGAGTGACCCTGCAGCAAAGCCTGCTGGGTATCAGCCTAACCCTAAGCCAAGACAAAGTTGTAGATAAGAGCGGGCAGGAAGGGAGACTTGGCAACAATAAACCTACATGACTGTATAATTTGAGGTTTACCACTCATCCAAAAGGTTATAAAAGCTATAAACACATGCATAAACTTGTATACCCAATTGCCATGTAAGCTATTTAGTTCCCAGATTAGATAAATTAACATAACAGCCTTTTTTTTCTTTTGCTTTTGAACTCTAAAATTAATGGTTATGAGGTCTAAGGAGTGTGATGATTTCAGGTCCTTGTTTGTTCAGAAAAACTGTTTGAAATTCATCGTATAAATACATAACTGTACGGTTGTTACTCTGACAAACTCTCCCTTGATCTTGACTCTTCGCACACAGAAGGTAGCCATCTATACAACAGTGCTGAGAGGCTGCCTATGTAGGTCAGTGACGCATTTGTTCCATTGGCAAAAAAACAAATTACGCACATATATTAATGGATTCTGACACTCTGGTGACACTCTGCGGTTCCTTCCACAGTTGTTGATAGTAATATTATACACTTACACTTCGAGCATCAGCTCTGGTTTGCACAAGCAGACACACTGTCTCGATAACTCCCCTCCCACCTCCACCACCAAAACGATGTGGAAAAAGATAAACAGACATGATATGACTGAGTGCGCAACCTTGGAAGAAATACGATACAGATCCTAATGTGAGCTATGTGTTGGCTGGCAGGACAGGGTCTCCATGATCCACATTACAAAGAGACTCTGTGAGAGAGGGAGAGAGCGAAGGATGAAAAAAAGAGCTCCAGAGGTAAAGAGATGGAGGGAGAGACAGAAGAAGAGCAACAAAGAAAGATGGATTAAGTGAGCAGAGGAGATGTGGGAAAAGAGACAGAAATCAACAGAGAGGAAAAAGGAGGCGGCAGCTGAACATTCCTGGACCTACCGAGCTCTGATGATAGAGATCTGAAGCTTTGTCTGAGACAGGTCATTTCCACAAACACACACACACACATAGACACAGAGTCAAGCCAGAAACTCCAGCATGCTGTGACACATCCCATTTGACGCACACAGAGGACTGTGCCAGTGTTTGGATTACTTCCTCAGTCTGCTCTATGACTTACAAAGACAAACACAGCAAAGGAGCTCTGGTCCAGATTCACCACAGGAGAGTCCAAAATGCTGTGACTGTGTGTTTAAGTGCGTCTCTAACAGCACTGCTGCTGCTCTGTAAGCAGACTCTGAGTGAGATGATGGCAGACAGGATTAAGTTTATACTTCTGATTATTCAGTAGGAGGACGGAAGAGGCAGAGACAGACTTAATGGAGGATTAATGGCTTCATTTGCAGCGCAAAAACATATAATTCACCTCTAACTTGGCTCAGTTATTTCAGTGAGGAGTATTTGCTCAGGTATGTTGGTTTATTTAGGCTGGTGTGAATGAATGTGGCTGTCAGTCAAACTTTGGTGTAAAATGAGCTGTTCCGACCAAATCTCCTCTCATTTAGATGTGGTGAGAAACAAAGAGGGTCTACCACATTAATACACGATATACATCTGCTGAATTCATCCAGTACATATCCGTTTAGTCTAATTTCCACCCTCTTTTGTGCAATCATGATTTGAGAATTGAGAGTGCATCAGAAACATAAAAACAATGGACCATCCTGGTGTCAGAGCCTCAGTGAGGCAGGGCGGAGCCTCCTTCATCAGTCTCTTTCCCCACGTGTCAACTTTTCTGTTACTATGCCTCTCTACCTTTGGCTTGTATGCAGTCGTGAGCATGGACATCTCAACATTTTGTCCTCGGACTGGTTTGGGCTGGCGAGGGGCAGGGGGCCTGGAGGACTTCTGGTTGTTGCGGCAAACACAAATAAAGAAGAAGAGCAAGGCGATGGCCAGTGGAATCGCCACACTTGGGACCAGGATGTACAAGATCTCCATGTTGCCACCTCCAGACTTGTCTTTATGGTCTGTGGGAAGAAAATGGAGAGAGAGGAATTATGTCATAAGTTATTGTATCACTAGGTGATGTAATGCGATAAGGAGGCATAGGAGCTGAAACAACTGATTCATTCATACACCAGCTGACACAGATGCAACAACTTTAATTTTGATTTATCTGAAGCCATTTCTCTGGTGTAATAAATAAAGTGTAATATTTGGCCTGCTGATTAAATCAAGAAATCTGAAACACATCATAATAAAGTAATATAAGTTTAAGTAACCAGATAAAATTCAAGAAAAGAGAGGTCAACATGTACAAGAGTCAAAATTAATGTAGATTATGGATTTTTAAGAGGCCACATTATAGTCCCTGCTGTAGCCTGATGTGGAAAAAAAACAGGCTTTGGCCAAAACTGAAAGAATTTTTCAGTAGGTCTATTAACTGTTTTATTAGGGTACAAAAATTAAAACATGGGTGAAGTCCAGTTTTAATAATAATTTACAGGATTTGGATTAGGGACAACAGTTTCAGTTATACAGTAAGAATAACATTTTTTTTACTTTGTACAATGAAAATCCTAAACAGATGAATTGTAAATGAACTACTGCCAAGAACTGTCCAAGTTATGGAAATCTAGGGAAAAGATGAATGTTTATCTGCAAGATGAATGTTTACACGGCTAATAAAGAGCACTGAAAAAATGCATTGTACAGTGCAAAACGAGAAGGCCATTAAACATTATCATCATTCTGACTTTTTTGAAAATCAAAAAAAAAAAAAATCTAAAACATGTGTTAGACGCCATTGAACCCTGTGAATCTCATTAGTGAACACAGAAACGTAAAGTCGTCCCTCACCACAGATGGGTATGTCACAGAGCTCCATGCGGACCCCCTCGTCCAGCGTGAAGCACCAGGGGGCCTCGTGTTTGTTCCCAGGGTTGCGGCAGTACGAGTGTCCTCCATTCAGCTCCGGGTAGCGGACGGCCAGGTAGGTGTGGCTGTGAGGATACTGGGAGTTCCACGGCTGACACTGACGGCCCGACTTGGTCACACTGACTGTCCCTCTGTAGTCTGCCCCGCTGCTGTTGTAACACTTGTGATCTGAAGGAGAGGAAGGTTTGGTTGTGCATCAGCTTCACGTGAGGAGAACATTTAAATCAACTACCTCCACATTTGTTTCCTCTTATCAACCACAGATATATTGAGAGTTTTGGGAGGATCTGGTGGTGAGAGTAAAATTTGCTTTACAATTGATTATAATGCAAAAACAGACTGCTTATTTCAGTCAATCCTTAAGAAATAATTTGCAAACTATTTTGATAATCAATATTTAGTGTTGTTTTTCAAGCAAAAATGTAAAACTTTTGCTGATTCCACTTTTTTGAGCAGATTTGTTGCTTTTCTTGGTCATAGATGATAAAAAACGAAATATCTTTAAGTTCTACACTTTGTTTGTTGAACAAATCAGCAATCTAGGTGGCAATGGGTTTTGGGAAGTTGTGATGGGCATTTTTCCTGCTCTATGACTTTTAAATAGATTAAATTATTATCAAATAACTAAATCAACTAATCTAATCTAATGAAGGGAATCTTACTCTTGTTTATGGGCTCGGCCATGGGGATGCCGATCCTCAGACAGTTTGCGGCCTCGGGGCTGTCAGAGGCAGCCAGGTCGTCACAGTTTGGCAGCTTCAGTCTCTTCAGGATGATGGGGTTCGATCGGGCGATGATGTACTCTGTCTTACACAAATCGTTCTCCAGGATCTCACACTCATCTTTACACAGGTCTCGAGGTTTGTCGGTACCGGAGCTGCGGTCGCATGTCGGGAAGGCGAAGTGGCAGAGAGAAGGGATGGCAAACTGGGAGCAGCGATCGGACAAATGGTTGGACGTGCCGATCATGGTGAAAGCCGCTGCAAAGTGCAGAGACAAAAGTAAGATATTAGTTTCATCAATTTGATTTCAACAACACTTTTTATGATGTTTAGGAGAGAAGAAATGGGATAAAAATGAACTTTAGTTTCTGTGGGGGAATGGAGGGGAGGACGAGAGAATAATGTTCCCACAGCACATGTTGCTTGAATAAAATCATACTGAAGATCAATGAAAGTAACAATGTTTTTAAGACAGTGAATAGCTACTGAGTATGGATGTTCTGGGTCGTAACAAGCTTCCATCAAGCTTCTAGCAGATGGAAGCTTGTTACGACCCCGTGGCTTCATAAATCTTTATCACGACTCATCCTTGATGTTTCAGATTCAAGTTTGGGTTCATGGCCTCTTTGTCCCTGAACCGTTAAGGAGAGAAGCTGACAGCTGTATGGACGTAATCAATAACACACACATTAAAGTGACCTCAGAGAAGATATGCACGCAAACACACTAAACAAAAACACAGAAGCATGGTTATGCACAACACTGTGTAAGAGTATGTGAGCCTTCTGTGCTACAGACTGAAGACCCCACCGAACTTCCTGTGAACTCCACAAGTGACATCCTGTTTTCTTCCTACTGCACGTTAGTTGAGGTTTACCTTCTAAACAATCCTCATCCTCAGATGGTTCTCATTGATTCAGTGTATAGAAAGATGGCAGTTTTACAAAGGTGCTCCATCAGCCCCTAAGACATATGTGAGCATGCTTTGGCTAGTGAAGACAGAAATGCTAAATGTCAGCTGAACTGTTGAACTCTTTGGGTGAAAGTAGGCTGATAGCTCCTCCTGTCAGATATTAAACACCTGAGAGGAGACAACTTCTTTGTCCTTTCAAACAACCTAAGGCTTTGCTGACAATAGCATCCAATGTGGAGGCATCAACTGAGACTGAATGTATACATGTAAAATCAATTTGGCGGAATTGTGTTTGGATCAACACCTGAAACTCTGTGTCAATTTTAATGATGCATTTAAATATAACCTGTTAAAATGATGCTTTAAAGATGAAAATGTATGCAATGTCAAGTCTAGGGAAAAAAATACAATTTTTGTAAGTAAACCAAATAACAGTTGTTGCTTGTTTCTCACCTGTTATCTGGGTCTCAATCTCGCCCTGCATCTGCAACGAGTCGACGAAGATGCTGCGGTTACCGATGAAGCGGGCGCAGGCTATGCCTCTGTACGGCTGGCAGAATCCGTCTTCTTCAAAATCTGGCCTGAAACACACAGGAAAACAGAGATTGTGAAGAAATTGTACTTATTTTTGTGTAAAAACCTCTCAACAGTACACATGCAGCATGTCTCTACCATAATGGTACAACAGGCAGAGGGACAGATGCCCATACAAGCTGCAATACACAAAAAGTCCACTAGGGGTCGGTCTTTGGTTGAAGATGAGAAAACCAACTAGCTGCACTTCAGTAGAAAGGGAAGGACTTTTTCTTGTTGCTGATCCTAAATCAAGAGGTCTCACTTTCCTAGACTGAAGATAATTCATAGTAAGGTCAAAGGCAGATATCTGAAAAACACACACACTCACACACACTCACACAGACACCCTCCATAGTTCACAGCACAGATGTAAACTGCATTAGGAATTAATGATTGGCTGTTTGACTTTATTCCTGTTTATGGCAGAGAGATTTCATCATGAGCCATAATCTGAAACACATGCAGGGAGAGAGAAGAGGCTGATGAGGAGGTTTTCACAGCTTTAACTTTCTTTAGTCACTCCTGATTTTTTTAGATTACATTTTATAGCAGTCATTTTTTCCTCTTGGCTCTCTTCATTAAACCATTTATCTCCTTTTCGCTTGTCTGTTTTGCTATGATCTCTCACATCTCTTATACGTGCACGCAAACACACAGAAACACACACGCTGCATGCTGACTAGCAGGCTATTCACTCGGTGTGAGATCACTGCGTCACGTGCTTTAAATTGTGCCATATGGAGACCAGGCATAACCACAGTATATAGGGGAGTGTATGATGCCACTGTGCACGCACACACCCAAAACCGATTTTTAAGAACCATATTGTAGCTATTTCCTGATTGAAAGTGCATCCTTAGGCTTCAGACACTGCAACAACAGTAATAGCAAACAGAAGCTCTTAAATTGAAACTGACCACTCTGTGAACATTTGAAAAAAGCTGAACGCCTTCACTTCTAAGAAAGCAGTCTTCAGCTCTGATTGGCTGAGTAATGATGACATAAATGCAGCCCTGTGTAAGTTAAACTCACCGCTTCATTTCACATTGTGTTTAACTGTAAAATAGAGCCTCCTGAGGCTTAACGCTTCATTATCATCCACCCATGTCTGCTGCCTTTGTCGAAGACAGGCAGGTCGTTTACAAGGGACGTAACGCTGTGTAGATTACACTAATTACCCCACAAACTGTAAAACTGCACTAAAAAGCGTTAAAGAAAACAAGGTATCAAAGGTGCAGGTAAAAACACAAATGGGCAAACATTCATGTGGGAAGAAAAAGACAAACCGACACACACAGTCTTCATAATGCCACTGGTGTGTGTCAGTTTGCTATGAGTACAGGGTCGTTAGGTTTCCTCTCTCCGAGGAGTGTTAAGTGACTAAAGGGCCAAGGTCAGCTCTCTCCCTCTCCGTCTCTCTACCCCTGTGTGTA
>JAPZDY010000021.1:7428299-7441118 GCA_029783645.1 Ctenochaetus hawaiiensis
TCTCTCACTCACACACACACACACACACACACACACACACACACACACACACACACACACACACACACACACACACAAAGCATAGACTTTACCAGACTTAACCTTGACCAGACCTGCCAACAGGATCACCAACAGACAGACACAGGGGATTCTGGGAAACAGGAAACAGGAAGTGGGCCCTGTCCAAGCTGAGTGTGAAAGCTGTGTTTATAATGAGTTGTGTATGAAACTCACAGTGTGTGGTAAAGCATGTAAAGACAGACTTGCACCTTTACTAACACCTAATAATGTAAATTGCCTAAATGGTTAATACCAGTTACACATCTTGACAGTCGCCGTGTGTGTATGTGTGTTTGTTTGTGTGTGTGTCCTGGCATGTGTGTGTGCTGGCATGTGTATGATGCTCCCTGACCTGGGCAGCATTTAGCAGGGAGGCATCTTGGCTTATGGAAGGGGGCTGTTGTGGGATCTCTGGTTTCAAACAGTGCCGGTGCCCTGGGACCAAGCCATGTCAAAGGGCCCGTCCCCAGTGAGCCATATTAGGGCCCTGATCCCCAATCAATCAGCACTGCGCTAAAAAGAATCCACAACAAGATGGCAATTAAGCCCCACGGAGGACTTAACTAAACATGTGTGAGAGATAGGGTTTGTGAAAGTAACTGCATGTGCAGTACTTTGACTCTGTTTAAAGTAGAACTGCAAGTGTGCAAATTGTGTGACAGCGTGAGGATAAAAGCCTTCTGAGACAGGAGAAAAAAAAGGCACAGGCTATTCTGGACGTGCGAGGGAATAAAGGACAGAGGTGGAGAAAGTCTCCCTAGGCCGCCTTTGTTTTTCTTTCAATATCACTGTAGCTCTATGCAAAAATGGTGGTGCTTACACTACAATTGAAATCCCATTCAAAAAGGAATGTCAAACATTGACAGAATTCCCCTTTTTGTTTTATGCCAAGATCCAGTTTCCATGTTTGGCAGTTAACAAGGCGACTAAGCAAGTTGGGAGTACTGCAGCAGATCAGGCTTAAACTCTGGTTTGTGAAAACTCCAGTGGTACAGAGCCTGCTGTTGGCAGGTCCGAACGGTATCTCAGAGTTTCACGGTTAAATACTTGTTTTTTCAACTGGATCTCAAATTGAAATAAGTCGAGCAGAACCCCCTGCGTTAGTCTGAGGTGGAGTGCTGAAGTGGCACAGGAGCAGTGCATCCAAAACTTGAGTGGGCCTGTCATCCCCTCAGTCTGAATGGGTGCGATGCTTGTGGTGTGGAGCAAATCATCATTGATGCTGGCCGGCCTCTGAGAACCACAGCAGTGTTGACACTGGCACTGAGGTGAGGAGAAGTGAAACCAAAACCCTGCGTTTCTCAATACGGCACACACAAGTTCACAGTCTGAGCTAAGAGCCTATTGTGACCAAAAACAGCACAAACTGTACGCTGAGGGCAGAGTGAGAGGAGAGACTGGTTTTTAAGGCGGTGAAGCTGTGTTCAGGCCTACATATCTCTCTGGCTAAAGGTTGTTTGAGCAGGACATCCAGCACCACATTAACCAGTAGAGCCTTGTTTCAGATTCTGCACCTAAAGTAGGGAGAGGCGTGTTTAAACAGGCACAGCAACACCACTGCAGTTTGCCATCTAAGCTGCTGTCATTAAAGTACACATACATTTGAAACAATAGTTCAATATTTTTGGAAATATGTTTGTGAGATTTCTTATATAAAATTTGATACAACTCTCATATCTGCATGCTAAATATCAAGGCCCCAGAAACCAGTTAGTTAGCTTATAGTGTGAAGATTAGAAACATGTGACATACAATCTATGCTTCACTGTTTATTGTTGTAGATTTACTAAGATACTTGCAACTTTCAAGGGTCAGATTTGTGTAAAAAAGTTTTACTTTCTAAATAAAAAAGGGTGAACAAAGCAAGAAATGTAAGTATATTAAAGGGACACTCTGCCTATTTTAACTGACCTTTGTATCATCACAATGCAGGTAAAATTTGTAAACAATGATATCGAGCTGTTCTATATTGTCTCTGCATCCAGAGTCACTGACTTATTTTGCAGGAAAAAGTAAGCTGGTAGACATGCTTTGTACTATCTGGCTGTTTTTTTGCTGGCCCTGAGGCTGCTGTGGGAACTTCAGACTGCATCTAAGCATTTTTGTGTGCCACAGCAAAAGAAACGAGAAGGCGCCACAGAAATAACCTCAGGTGAGCTGTGCCGAATATGAAATGTAACAAATCAAACATGAACACAATTTTGTGCAATAACTGGCATTGTTCAGACAGGGAGGTGGAGGTGGAAGATAGGGGTGGTGCCTGTGTACTCATTAAAGTTAAATGTGTTATTTTTGGAGCAGCTAATGCACTGTGGCATCCATGCTATGTTAATAGGACCTTGCGGCAACTTGTATTTGTGCCACACAAGTAGGGAGGTATGTAAATGCTAACATCAGCTGGTCGATCAGTCAGCCTGTGGCTTCGCCTGCCGATCATAAAACGGGGCAATGATGCAAGATATAGCTGACAGCAAAATATCATCAATAAATTCCATAAATAATTATTCCAGTAAAGACTTTAATTGTAGTGTAAGTAAATACTTCGACATGTTGTTACTTAATTAATGAGGATTTTGAAGAGCTTGCTGATCTTTACCAGATAAACCCCCCAACCACCTCCTTTCATCCTGCTGCGTTCACAGGACACGCCTAGACGGCACAGCTTGTCTAATTACCTGCTGTCTTAATAAATCACACATCTATTAAACACAGATTGTAAGTACAAGCCTTTCACAACAGTTGCTGTGGTAGAGAAAAGAGGTTTCAGGGTATCAATAAATCTATTATGTTTTCTGTACATACATATTCTAGTGCTTAATCCTTTTGAGCAAGACCATGCAGGCTTCCAGATCAACTTACTGTGACATCTTCAAGTCTTTAGACACTTTGGAAACTACTTCCTTAAATGAATTTGTCAATCAACCTGTGCACGGCTGTGACTGAGACGAACACGCTGCAGTCCTGTCTATGCAGAGTCGAATCGCTCCTTCGTTTTTTAACTCTTTGATGCTTCCAATGTATAATTGGATAGCCAGTGGGCTGACGGCAGAACAGTCCTGTCACGTCACCTCCGAGGTCAATTTAATTTGGTGTGTTGACAGCTGGCTAATTATAGAGCCATCCACTGTGTGTCGGTTGGTCTCTTGCCTTGCACGCACGCACACACACACACACACACACAGTGTATAAACACAGAACACAAGTTGCAGGAACGATCAAACTAAATGTGTGTTTATACTGTATCGCAGGTAAACACACCTGATTAGAGAAATCATAATGAGTCATCAAGTTACACCCAAACAAGACCTCGACAGGCAAATTAATTGCAAACTTCAAAGGGGAAAAAAAGGCCTCACTTAATTGCATATGTAGCTATACATGCACATATAAACATATACATAGTAAGCTAATCGCTAACAAACCAGCACTTTCAGGCACGTGTGATTGTTTTAATTTACTGTCAACACTGGTTTGAATTGACGTATGTGAGTAAAATATTGTTTAAACAAGGCGGATGATGAAGATAAGAACCGTAGAGCACATCCTCAACTAAATACTGTCAACTTTCACTTTTTTTTTAAAAGTGGGACACGACGAAGGAAGTGACAAGAAGATTAAAGATGAGCAAAGAGCAGAGAGGTCAGAGCAGAGACAAAAAAAGAAGCCACGAAAAGCAGAGTGGTGAGAATCTGTCCTTTGTTAAACTCATGCTTTTTATTCTCCAGCACAGAGGAGACAGAAGAGAGAGAGAGAGAGAGAGAGAGCATAAGAGGCACAGCGAAGGGAGGGGGAAAAAAGGAAAGCAGCTATTTTTGTAATTGCTTTTTTTGCCAGTGCTGAGAGAAAAGTGGTGGGGAAAGTTTTGAGAAATTTAAACAGCCTTGACAGCCAGGGTGTAGTGGTATTAATCTTTTCAAACAGGGAGAAAACCCCTCTATTATAAACACAGACAGGGTCTCTGAGATCAGCTGCCGCGCTGCATACGCTCTGTTTATCAGAGGCAGATTAAAAAATGTAGATAGCATTGAGTCAACATTTACGTAAATACAAGAGCAACTGTGTGTGTGTTTTCACATCTTAAGGTAATAAAGTAGAAGATTTTTTTTGGCCAATTAGGAGCAGCGGCAAGAATATCATCACCTTTTAGGTTGATATTGCCTATTTACACATCCAACAGGTATAAAGCAACTTTAGCAGTCATTGAGGGGCCTGTTTTGGCCACCTAATGATTGTAAATTCAATATTTACTCTTCTTTTAGCTCTAGTTTTGGTCTCCACCTTCTTGAGGGTAGCTGCTTAATGCTCCACTATATAACCCAGCTAGTTGTAAACTTTGTCTGCTGTTTGGTGCTGAGGGGATACTTTACAGGTGTCTATCAGAGCTCAGAGTAAACAAAGAGTTGGAGGTAATGCTCATTGGTTTGGCACAGAAAGCAATACCTCTTTCATGTATATCGGGCAAACACATCATACATAGTCACTTTATGAACTATGTATGTTACTTTGAACCTGATCATAACAGTAAAAGATACAGTGCAACTTAAACAGGAATTTCACATCCCATAACGTGTAGGATTCCCTGTTTCAATGCTCCAATGATGTTAAAAAGAATAATGGTGATGTAAGAGGAAAACCTCAGCTCAGAAAACATGCTCCTTTTCAAGTGAATCTCAGTAAATTCTGATTAATTCACTGCAACACGAAGTCATTAAGGCCTATAGTTCACTTTCAGTCCTGCCTGCTTTATAACATGTGTTTGATGATCTAGTCAGTCCGACAGATTAATTAAGACCCAAAAAAGACTCAGACAGACAAAGGGGAGATGAAAAAGAGAGTGTCTAATTGCATCACGGACAGTTTTAGCCTGCACTGTCAGAGTGTGGGCAGTTTGCGTTCAGGCCTCAGTTAGGAGTTATTAACTGCCTCTGATCTGAGCTTACTGCTAAACCTCCCGTCGCCTCCACACACGGCTAATCACACCTAAACACCGACGACCCCGCAGAACCCAGGAATCAAAGAACAACAGGCAAACCCTCGGGTGTTAACGGTACTGTCCTCCTCCTCCTACCCTGCTAACACTGTTTTTCTTTCACTCCCTGCGCTCTCCCGCCGTCTCCATCACACACTCTTTTTTTTCTTTCTGCAAAAGAAGGAAGTGTGCAGCAGACAGGGAGAGAGAAAGAGAAATGGGAAAGTTGGGGGTCTAATTTTGGCAGGCGAGACTTTTTCCCCTCACCATGTGTTTGTTCTGGCTCTATTAAAACATCTCAAAGGAAGAGGGGGGGAGGAAAAGAGAGGGGATATGGAGGGAGGAGCATGACCACAGAGTGGGGGAGATGCGTTGAGATAAGTGGTGGCATACTGATGAACTAAGAGATGCAGATGTGAGACCCAAGATTTGGATTTGACTCAGACAGAAGTCACAAAAATGAGAACTTGAGACTTGTTTTTACCGCTGAGACTTGACACAAAAGAATAATTTAACATTTTGGGAAACATGCTTTGTTGTTCCATTTTTCTTTTTTGTTGGCCAGCGCTGTGACATCCCGAAGTATTTTTGACAGTGTGTTCAGCAGTTGAGAAATAATAGGAAATGAGGCATAGAGAAATGCAACAAATGTCCTGACTCTGATGTGAATGAGTCTTATGTGACCTTTAAAGGTGTTGGTAGATGGATTTTGTTACCTTTGGACGGAGCCACGTTAGCCATTTCCCCCTGTTTTTCAGTTTATATCAGCGCTAAGCTAAACGGCTACTAGCTCCAAGTTTGTTTTTCTATTTTGCCTCCCATTCCGACATGAGAGTGGTATTAATCTTTTCATCTAACTCAGCAAAAAACATGAAGAGGCACATCTGCCAAAACTATTCCTTTGACATGAATGTTTTTGCTTTACTGTTGCACAAAAAGTCTTAAACTTTTGATTATAAAAACCTGGAATAATAAAACAAAAAAGACAAAAACAGACAAGACTTGCATAACCACTTACCTTATGTATTTAATTAATAGGCCTCTATATTGAAAGAACTTGGTCTCTAATGAATTATAAAACTATTAACACATGCTTTGAAACAGAAATTCTGCTTTCAGTCTCCAGAAACCTAAAAGACCTTCATCTTTATTTGCAACATGCTGATGAAAACTTGTTATTTCACTCCACTCTTACTTTGAAAGACTTAAGACTCAATTTACATAGGACTTAAGTCATCAGTTAAAGCACTTTTAAGGACAGTTCCAAACATGTCTGGGTGTAAAAAAACGTTATGCTTCGAACTTTCCTCTCCTGTTCTCATCACTCTGTTTCCTGTATTTCTGATCTGCTGTCATTTTCTGCCCTGATCTTAAGAAGCCACGCTGTGCACAAGCTGCCTCAGTTGTAGTTGAAATCTCTGGCCTGTCAGGGTTTGGGATTTTTTTTTTGCCTGTGGCTAAAAACCCAACCCAGAGGATACATGCAAGGAAACACACACACACACACACTGTAATGTCCTGCACACCACAGAGTGTATACTTAAGCCCAGCGTAGAGGGGATGGAAATTAGAGCCCAGACCGAAGCAAAGACAACACTGAGGACATGAAGTCTATGTTATGTTCAGGTTTAACAGGGTGGGTGGCAAGAAACTTTCCCCCCAATTTCTGAGGAACATTTGTGGTCAAGAAAACGGAAGTTAGCGTGCTCTCTGTAACGCTGTCTGCTGTGAGCTGATGGGAGGTACAAAAAAAAAAAAAAAACAGTGGAACCTGAAATTTATATATTTCACTCGAGCTGACAGCTTCTGGACCAGATGTCTTTCCGAAAACACTGAATCAAGGGGCAGCGAGTTTTGACATTTGAACAGCTGTGGCATGAGGTAAGCAGTTGCAGGTCATCATGTGTCATCATTAGTTGACCCTGTCTTCTTGACGGCCTGCCACCCTACTTTACAGCTAATAAGCCGGCCGTGGCACTAATGATGAGCAGCAGTGATGATCGGCACACCACCCGCAGCTCCGCCGCTGTCGGAGGAGGCCCCTGTCCATTTTAATGAAATCTGTGTAATGATGGTAATGAGACTCAAGATTGCATGCTGGTCTTCAATTGACTGCAAGACTTTCCATGGCAGTAAGAAAACAACAGAAGAAGAAATCAACTCTAACTAAGAACTTTTTCATACTTGCAAGGTGCAGCGCAGTGTCTCGTGTGTACAGCAGACACTACTTCATCATACTAACAGTACAGTTTAAATTAAAATAGTCCAAGAGAAGGAAAATTTGGTAAGATTTAGTTAGTTCAAACATTAAATATTGGTCTTGCACAAAAATGTATGAATGTTTTCATCACGGTAATATATTTTTTAATGGCAAAGACTCAAATGAAATGTTCATTGTGTAGGATTTAGGAGCCCCTAGCTGTGAAGTTAGGACCCACTCCCTCTGTAGATGCAATATTTTCATTCTAAAGTTATGAAAACACTGTGAGTCTCATTTTCAGGTGATTATACACCAACAGTAACATATTATGTACATTACATTCTGCTTCTGTCAGTAGATGCCTACACACCTGGTCAAACCTACACATGAATCCTACACACTGGATCTTTAAAGACACATTACTCTTTTATGAAAATAAGTAATTTTACCACTTGTCAAGCCTTTTAAAATCTGATAGCCTAAAAAAATACCCTAAAAATGCAACATTATTATGATGTAAGCACAGAAAACTTTTTTTATGCAAGAAGATAAAATGTATAAATACACTCACAGTCCTCGGAAAGTCCAGACAAAAACTCTAGAGGTTAACACTTCATCATCCAAATATTGTTGTTATCAGATTTCTGGAAAATCATGCCTCTGATGGGAGAAATTGAATTACAAAATTCTGTAATCATACATCATACCAGTCTGGCATAGTCATCCAGTTAATCAACATCATGTGCTCTAATCTACATTTATTTTTCCATTCCAGTTTATTTCCAGTATTTTCACATTACTGTCATCCATGATTATCCCTTTTTATTGATCACTCCCTCCAGGAAATGACATTGTGAGAGTTCTCTGTTAGCCAACTGTCTCATCTCTGAAACAAGATGCAATTTAGTCGACCAGGGGGAAAAAAAACCATAACAAACAAAAACATGTAAACAAAGGAATGGGAGAAACAGATGTTTGAAAGGGAGCAAGCGTCCATGCTCAAAATATGTGTGCGTATGTGCATGCAGTCGCCTCAGTGTGTGTGAGGGGATTTAGTGAGTGTGTGATGTCCACTTTGTGCCAGCAGTGTTGATTCACAGAACGCTGCATGGAACATGGCAGTGAGCCCTGCCATAATGTCACTGGGGGAAAAATCATCCAGCTTAACTACTTTGATCCTGCGAGAATCAAACGAACTGAAAAAAAAGTTTTCAGAGTCGTATCCCACAACAGCGGCGAGATGTCGAAAAACAAAGCAAAGGAAGCTCGCCAGACTCGAAGCTCTGATTTTACCAGCAGAAAGACGACTGCCAACAACATGAAATTTATTTTTTTTTAATACTTTCTAAATACATTTTCTATCGCTGTTTTTATTTTCTGCCCAGGATCTTGTTTAATTTGATGTGCATGTTCATGTTAAGAGATCAGGACTGTGGTTTCGTTTTGCTGTACACTCAGACAGCTGGCAGCTAATTGGGTGACTATAAAAGGTTATATAAGACAAACCACAGAGACAGATGTGGCCCCTGTTTTTTTAAGGTGCCAATATTTTAGAGAGACTTCAGTTAATCAACTAAACTCACAAGTCAAAGCAGGACATTCACTCTTAATTATAATAACTTCATTATTACTCCGAAATCAGTCGAATCACTCATTACAGCCGTGAATATAAATGAATGTCACAGATTTTGACTTGAGTTGGCTGAGAGTAAATGAACCCCGTTTCCCAAATACTGTGTGGATTAGTATATTATGGGCGCTATATAGTATTATTGCAGACATTCACATCTGCTTTATGCACCAAGTTGTGATTGCCAAATAGTGCTGTTCCCACCCAACAGTCCACATGGTCCACATTCCAACTGTGGCCCACGGCTGAGTGTACGCAGACCATATTCAAATGTGAACCATGTGAGCTGTGATGGTTGGGCAGAAACGGCAGCGTAGAACATCAGACATTTGGGATTTAAAGGCTTGTATTAAATATTCATTTAGCCACACTGAGACCTGTACCAATAAAATGGAAAGTTACAGACTTAAGCCTTGTTATAATGTGAGTGCTTACTCAATGAAAATGCTGCATAGGTTTTTTTTTCAGTGCAGGCAGGCAATTGGTTACTATGAGAAGCACAAGATGTTTTTCCAGGTTTCAGACTGTTTAAAACATTGTAAAATGTTACTTGATCCACTTACTGAACTTAGACTTGCTCTTTAATAAATCTATCAGGTCATGTTTTTATTATGCACATGACAATAAGTGCTTATCAGTATAGACAGCTTGTTAAAATGAGTCTCACTCTTTCTCTTCATGTGATGCACTTCAGCATATTTGCAAACAGCATACTGTGACATATTTCAGTCGTCAAAACAAAAAAAACAGACTTTTGACCCACTTGTTGAGCATGCACGACCTCTGTGGGACTTGTAAATCTATCCATAATTTTTAAAAATGGAAATGTGACAATGCTACTGTTTGCATGGGAATAATGCTCACAAAGCACTTGTGAAACTGTCCTCTGTATCTAATTCTGGAAAGTACAGCACAGACAGACTGACAGAGAGAGAAAAATGGATCGAGGAAAAGTAACTTACGTTGGCCTTCCTGGCAGAGGTGTAGGGAGTGGATCTGGAAAAGAAGACAGGGGGATTTTTTACAAGAGGATAAACAATATTGCTCCCAGATTTTTCTCTGCACGAGCTGCCAGCTACAAGCAGAATTCAGTTGGGACAAGTGTTGCCAAAAAGCAGTGGGATCTCTAATAGGAAAAAAATTAGGTAAAAAAAAGGCAGTGTTTGTCGCAGTAAGTGCATAAAACACTTGTCAGTGTGACATCTGTGTGCCAGTTAGTCTTTAAAAAAATGCTTAGCTGGCAGTTTCAGATGCACAAACGCTTCTGTCACCACTCTACACTTACCAAATTTGACAAACAGCACCCCTGTGGTGGACACGGTGCCCTGAGTGTTGGTGGCCACGCACTGGAAGTAGCCTGTGTCGGTGGTGTCCAGGTTGCGGATGCGGAGGCGCGATCCGTAAGGCATGGATCTGTAGGAGACCCGTCTGGGCTCCTGCACCACGGGGGCATCATTCTTCAGCCAGCGCACAGTGGGCGGCGGGTTGCCGGACACGCGACAGAAAAGCTCGGCTGTGTGGCCCAGAGAGGTGGTGATGTTGTTCATGGGAGCTTCGAGATGGATGAAGAATGGTCCTGGAAGACATAAGAGGCATAGGAGAGATTGAAGGATGGCATCCAAGCGAGATTAGGGATTTAAAAAAAGTCAGAATTAGGAAAAAATACATAAAAGGGGGCCGAGAAGTGTGAAGAAACATCAGCAGTGATATGATTTACAGACAAAAAGACAAAAGGCGAAAGAAAACATTGTATCATACAAAGCCAAGAACACAAGAACAAGAAGACATAAATCAAATAACACTTACTGCAAGAAATCAGAGCCAGATCTAAAAATATGCTGCTGTACAAAAAAATAGTTGTAAAAACAACTCAGTGTTTTCAGATACACATATTCAAAGCCTGGTTTTGCAAGTTATTCTGCGGTCGCCACTGTGGTGACATCTAATTTCATTTTTTCATCATGGCCGTACGTTGATGCCAGAAGGTTTTCCACATCACCTGTTCTGAGGGAAAAAAGCTTGAACTTCGAAGAACAAACAAAAAGGAGCGAACATGAGGCTACCAGGAGCCACTTCACTACCACATTATTGTCAAGATCGATTCACAAGGAGCTGGAAGGGACACGGCAAAACATTTCTGCAGGATTATATGCAGAACCACATTTTTCCTCAAGGAGGTCAGAAAGAAACAATCTGGAGGGCCACCTAAGAGTTTAATGTGCAGGAAAAACATTGGTGTTAATGTCAAGAAAAACCTCGGGAAAGTTTCCTCAACCCCAAAAACCCATCTTAGCTATGCAGAAATGCTCTTGGTCACACAAACAGGCCAAAACAAACAAAGGAGGAAAAACACCTACAGGGGAATCGCAAATACAAGTCAGACAAGCTTCAATTTGTGTGAACAGAGATGCTGAGGAGTAAAAATACAGAACACAGTTACACTTTTAAATGTTTACCACAGCATGTTAATTCATTAGTTAGGGAATCTCTGCAATAAAACACACTTTTTTTTTTTTTTTTTTTTTTTACATATTTTCCTAAAAAATTTAAATATATAACTTTTTAATTTGGGATTTTTTATACGTGTGTTTGTCAAGTGGCCATCCAGGAAAAGCGAGGGGTACAGAGGTTGTTGGAAGATTAACACCGAACTCTAACAAAAACATCTCACAGTAGCCAGGTCTTCCTTCCCAACAGGGCTTTTCCTTTCATGGGCATTGCTGTCCGGTCCAAAGCTACTCTCTGTCTCGCTCTCTCCTGTTATATCTGATTACCTGCTGCTGTTTGTCAAAGTGAACAGTACACTTCGGTTAAGTAATATTATAGAAAAAATGCACGTCAGCAGGAGCAACATGTTAAGTCAAGGATAATCATAAAATTCATCTATCCATTCATATATCGAGGGTCCTGTTTTAAATGAATACATTACATAGTATTGGATGTATAAACTTATGTACTGGCTGATACTCAATGCAACATTTTGGCAGCGTTGGAGGCTGATACTGACACGTATCCATATGAAATCAGCCCTCAAAACAACTCAGACCGAGCTGTGATATAAAACAGAGCTTTGCTACAGAAAGAAGGTTCCTTTCTGATTAGAGCAAAATTTCCCAAAGTAATGCTGCCCTTTTCTCTCCTTTGTCAACAATGTTCAGGACCACCAAATAAACCTTATCTGTACTGTTACTTGACAAAACAATTCCACTTGGAGCATGCTGGTGCCCTTACTTGATCCCCTCTGTCACCACGGCAACCCCTTTTTGTTGTATGTACAAATGATGTGATGTACCATCATGAGGGGAGTGAAACTGATGCCTAAGAGAAGAGAAGAGGGCACATTTGTCTTGGCACACAGCCTCATTCTCACACTCACACTGTCCCATCTGAGGCTCCAGGCTTAACACAGCAATGTGGTACTAACAAGTGTGTGACAATCTGAAGAGACTCCCACCATCGACTGCACCATCTCACCCTTCTCACCCACTTTTTATCTGTCCTCCTTTCTCTACAGACACATCAGTGTCCTTTATTCTTACAGTCCTGTCTTTTCACAGTACAGTGCTGCAAACCCCCCCCCAAAACTAGCAAGTAACTCCTCAATAAAACTGACATGAATCAAAACATTTGGACAATATTCAGTTTTGCTCTTAGTAATTATGACACGCTTTACTGCTGCATAGTATCATGTCTCCCTCTTTCAGTCCTCCACTCTCCTTATCTTTTTACTCCTCCATCCTCTTCTCCATGTGTGCTACAATTTCTGACATAAAAATACAAATCTCACTTAGGAGTGTGTGTGTGCCTGTGTGTCTAGGAGGGAATGCTTTTGCATTACATCATATAACACAATGTGTAAGAGACACCATTTATTCTTATATTATTGCTCTCCTGCAAAGTTTAAAAAAAATGTGGCTTCTTTTGTAGCAAGGAACATACAGACACACACACACACACACA
>JAPZDY010000021.1:7457191-7486261 GCA_029783645.1 Ctenochaetus hawaiiensis
AAAAGAAAAAGCTTATGCAAGTTTAAACGCAGATCTTCACTCTTTTAACCACCAGCTTCTCACAACAAAGGCCACATTGTTGACATAATACCAACATTATGACTGAAAACGGAGCTCGTAATATATATTTTAAGAAAACTAGAGCATTACTGCCACCAAAAAAAAAAAACCTCAGTATGTTTCCACTTTCCACCAAGGAAAATATGTATAAAATTTTCGTGATAGAAGTGGAAACATAATGTAATTTTGACCGCCGAGAGTCCAGCTCTGTCAGTCAGTCCTTTTTTCAATCAAATCTGCATGTGTATGCCCTCAAAAGCTAACTTTTCAAATCAGTTTCAGCTTGCAGAAAAATGTATTATTTGACTGTTGAATTTTCTTCACAACAGAGCACAAGTATCTCATATCCCGATGACACTAAAATAGTAAATTAAACACAAATAAGTAGCAAAAATGGAAAAAGAATATTAAGTTTTACACGTTAGGGAGGATTTCAGTGATTCAGCGGCCCAAAGGGCTCTGTTAATGGGAAGGATTTGTCAAAAGGGATTTTCTTATAATGAAATTTACCTTCTGCCCTCATAAGTGAAGAACCAGATGGACCAAAAGTGTTTGTGTGTGTATTCACTATGTGTGCGTTGTAGAGACAGACTCCCAGATTTCCAAATCCCCTTCGGCCCATCTCTAATGTCAGGAAGAGGGAGGGGGATGTAGGAGGATGGGAGGCGGGGGGGACACACCTGCTCTGGATCCGTTTAGGGAAAAAAAAGGGACCAACAACATGTGAAGAAAGAACAAAAGAGAGAAACAGAAAAGAAAACTCTGAGATGCCATGAGGTAAACTTGACATTGTGGGAAACTTGCCGCATTCAAACTTTTTTTTTTTGAGCTGCATGATGGGAATCATTGGTGTGTGTGGAGGAGGAGAAGAATGATGTGTGAATCCTGAAAAGCAGCGAAGCAGGAAGAGGGCAGACAGGTTTCGTGAGGGTACGGAGGGGATGAGCGGTGGAAAACCCAGCATGAAAAAGACACCCAGTGAGCTGAACGCCATAAAAGGAGAAAATAAGGGCGAGAAAAAAAAAGGAGAACTGGTTAAAATGTGCATGAATCTGGTTTCAACTTCCTAAAAAATGTGGGGAGCACCTGTTTTGACTTGCCCGACCGTCCATAAGACATAAAAGAAGATATATGGTATGATCAGCATCTAGTTTTTATTTGGTGAAAAATTCATCTTGCAGTTTCTACTTAAACACAGTGGAAATAACCCTGTTTTGGTCAAAGTTAAAGTCTGCGCCTTTATTTGCAATTTGCACCTAGAACAATTTATTACAGTGATAATTAATGATGCATGAGGCCTCACAGGCACAGCTCAAAATTAAACACCATGCTGGGTGGAACATCATGCCTGATCTCACCTTATTTGACGTAATTTTTCCATTTGCTGCAACCGTGTGCTGATTGTGAAAACACTTCCACCCACAGTTGTCTTTGTGGACTGCACAAGAAGAGAAACTGGGGATGGCTGAGGGATTTTAAAAAAATCCTGATTTTTTTTTTTTTTTCAAAGAGGACAAAATACAGAAGAGAGCAAGAACAAGAGTGCCAGAGAGAGTCACAAAATCTGCTGCGGGAGACAAAGACTGTCACAGTTCTCACATTTCCAAAAGCTTGTTGTAATTTCCATCTCATTTCACCAGACGGCTGCTACGCGGGCTGACTGAGCTCACCTTGTAAAGCATCGCAGCTTGCTTCTCCAAACACAGTCTCACCTCACCTCCTGTAAACCCTGCTCTCTCAAACACACACATCACGGCTGATCTGCCTCAACCCCAGACGATGGAAAGGAGGATAGGCAGATGGCGGCGCGGAGCAGAGAGAGGTGTTAAAGAAAGACTTCAGGCACAAAGATTTCTATTGTATTACCTAATTTCCTGTTCAGAATCTGCAGGTTGCAGAGATGAAATCTGTTAGATCCCTCTGGCTTCAGGATCTCACAGCCTGCTGTGCACCCTTATATTAGACCTTCTCCGAGCTTATTATTAATGTGCCAGACCTTTGAACCCAAGATGAGTTTTGATTGTTTTTTTCACTCCTCCTCTACAGACTGCAGCATAGTCACCTCAAGCCTTTGGCATGCTGTGCTCTGTTTATTTTTCTCTGCTACCATGAAATTAAATTATTTGGCATATCAGTGGAAATTTATATAATATAACACATTTAAAGCAGTTTTCGATGAAAACTTGGTACTGAAAAAAGTAATTGTACAAAACTGAAAAAAGAAACTAATTTAATGGATTTTGTAATTTCTCTGTTTTTCTTATATTTCCATTTTGAATAAATATATTCAAAGTGCTGGAAAAATTTTTTGAAGTTATTTTCACTTGCAGAGGAAGTTATGCTACATTAGCACAACTATTCCTGTTTTTAATGTAACTATGGATGTGCACATGGTAGTTTTGACAACTAAGAGGAAACATGTTTACATGCAAAGTTTCAAAGTGGTTCCTGTAGCAATTCAAAACATATTTACTGATTATCTTCAACAGAGATGGGAGAAGCTTTCTGACTGATCTGTTGCCCCGAATCTACTTGTCTAATGTTTCCATGAGCCAAACTTTGTAAGCAAACAACAATCACTCCAGCACACTGATTATAATATAGATAAAAAGGCTGTGACTCTAAAAGCCAGAACAGTTTCTTGATGATTAATGTGTATTAGTTAGCTTGCATCTGAAAGATCACTAGTGTCAGTGACGTGGTGTCTCTTTTATTCATTATTAATTTTTAAGAGGCTGCCGTGGAGGGACATTAAAGAGGAGGGCGTGCCGAAAAAATGAGTGCAATCTCAGCTTTCAAATGTGGTGAGCTGCGTGTGTGTGTGTGTGTGTGTGTGTGTGTGTGTGTGTGCACGTGTGTGTGTATTAGAGCCATGCATGTGCTGTGTCTCTATATGTGTTAGAATTGGCATCAGGTTCGGTACACTCTGGCTTTGATTAGGCCTCTCTTTCCCGTCCACCAGTCGCTGAGTGAAGCGGTGAATTACGCTGCCATCTCAGTGGTGTAATTGGGGACACATGCAGCCTTAAACCCCTCCTCCCTCCCTCCCTCCCTCCCTCCCTCCCTCCCTCCCTCCCTCCCTCCATCTTTGGGTCAAAGCAGCACTGAGATCAAATGCTCTCCTCAGCAGAGAATTCCTCAATAAAACAACAAGCGGGGCAGGAGAGTAACACGGAGTGAGAGAAAGAAAGGAAATCAAAAGAGATTGAGCAAGACAGGCAGAGAGGACTAAAGAAGGAGCTGGAGGTGGAGACACTGAAGGCATATGGAATATGTTTATAGTAATATCGTTGGGCCCTGATGTTATCGTGTTGCTTCATTTGGTGGATCCCAACGTCTCATCAAATTGCAGTATCGTCTGTCCTTTTCTCTCCTCTCTCCTCGCTGAAGGAGAAACCGGCATGTGCATAGTTTTACTTCATTACCTTTGCAGGAATCCCCTTTTTCTCCAAGTCTGTCCAACCAGCATTAACTGGAACAGTGTCTCCTTTCTGTGCACAATACAAGGCGTCCTGGGTCCTTCTCAAAGCAATAAAGCCATGATGGGCTCCGGTCTGGTTCAAGCTAACATAAACAATCCTCCCTCCTCCTCAAAAGGCAGAGAGAGACAGAGGTTGAGAAATGGGCTGCTAGGCTACTGAAAGTCCACTCTTTGAGATCCCCAGTGACAAATGCGGACACAAATATAGTTTCAGATCAAAGGGAATGCATAGTTAGCAAAGCAAGCAAAACAGTTTATCATGAGCTCAGGACGAAGATGAGGGAATTTTCCCCGTTCTGTCCAAGTCTTTGAAGATACAGTCGGGCCCTAATGACGCACGCAGCCCTGCAATGTCAGAATGATTTCACAGGTTTCGTAGCTGTTTTATGAAAGGCGTAAAACTGGTGTCTAAGTCGGAGGAAACTATTTAGGTTATAAACTGAACCCAGGCTCGGATATTAAGTTGATAGATTGTGAGATGGTCAGCGGGAAGAAGTGAGTAAGAGGAAAAAAAATGTAGAAAAAGAGACAGAAAAGATGAGCAATGTGGAACTAAGCTCTGTATGATGAAGTAGAGATTTCCTATTAATTCTACTGTTTCATGTCTGTGTGTGTATGCATGTCGCCCGCTTGTCAGTGTGTGTATCGTATAGCAGCAGATTGCAGACAGACAGCGCAGACGCTGGTGTGTGTCAGACTCCACATCTGGTGGATGGGCTCTGTGAGCTCCGTCTGTCTGTCTATTATTATTATATAGCATGAAGCCTTTGAACTGAGCAGCCACTGCTGACAATCACCAGACTCGGACACACGGGGTCATTCCCTGATTTTAAAAAAGGGAGACAGGCGCAGTCCTTTCTCGCTAAGTGTTTTTGCGCTGTAAAGAGACAGTACAGTGTGTTCATTTTCTGTCAACGTCAGAAAATGTGACAGCCAGGTGCAGAGAGAGGAAAGAAAGAAAGAAAAAAGCTGCAGGATTATTCACTCAAAGTATCATGGGTGACAATCAGTAGTTTTCTGATGTTGCAAACGGTTGTGAACGAGAGAGAAAAACAACATGCAGTTAGTTATTCTTTAAGCCAAAAACAACAACACAGCTTTACTGAACCAAACTTATGACTGCAGATTGAAGGGAAATTCAGAGGCAGGGCGAGAGTTGCTTCACGAAAACCTGCACACCAGCTGTACCCAACAACTATTTCTTAATGTGCACCTGTCATCACTTTGTATTGAATGGCCTTGATATATTGATGAAGTGCCTCAGCAGATTTCAATATACATAAGGCCTTCATAAGTCTCTCACAATGGGAAACTAAATGTGCTATTACTGGGTGGTTCACTGGCTGCCAGCGTGATGAAAAATACAGAGACACTGAGCTCTTCCTGCTGTTTCTACTATGATTCAGTTCAGCTTTTTCAGCCGTCAGACTCACTCTCAATCTAACTCCCACGAGTAAAATTTCAAAGACTTGTTCCCGGTACTGATGAAGAATATGAGAGGTTAAGTTTAACATGTGCAGTTCCAAACCGCAGTGAGAGATTCACCAAAAATGAGAATTTCATAAGTGTGCTGCCCTTAATGTGCAGCACACAGTGCATCACTGTGCCTCTCTTATGCCTTTTAAATCCCTTTTTTGGCTAATCAGTCTTTGGATACACACACTTTTCATGTTAGTCTGATACATTTATCATCATCTGAGGGTAAGACAGAAAAAAACTAAAGAATGGCACCAGACTTTACAGACTTTTGTTCATTCTTCTTGGACCAATATCACAGAAATGTCAATATGTGATTTGTGATTAAATACATAAAAATTAAGTTTCCACATGCTAAAATGTGCCACAACTAAACTGATTATCAGTTTTGTTTTACAATTTAAACATAGGGAGCTTGAAAATATCAAGTTAAACTAAGCCTGGTAGAAAAATGGAGAGTCTTAGCGGTCGTAATGACATTTGCAGCTGCACTCAGCCTGTTTGGGAGATGCTATCAAAGTAGAAACAACACACAGTTTATTCCGTTCCCGTGTGCGCCGCTTAGCATGTTTACTTTTGGGTTTACCAGGAATGGGGATGTGAACTAGCAGGTGTGTGATAAAATCCTGCAGCCATGAACGAGAGGGAGCTGTCACATTACTCGCTCATAAATCTAAGATGACAGTTTTCCAGTTTTTGTCTGAGTAAACACACACACACACACACACACATACACAGCTGAAAGAAGCTGTTTTTTATTATGGTACTAGTGAGACGATAAATTGCAATCCATTTTAGAAAATAGTAGCTAGTTAAAGGATTAAGATGAATGTTACGAACTGATCATTTTAACTGAGATGCGTGCAGGGAATGATTGCTATTGACTGCTTTGTAATGGTGGGTGTGACTTTCATAATGTGCACTGAAATTAAACTCTTCATTGGCAGCAAGATCCCTTAGTCAACTTGTAGATGTGGCATTAGACAAGAAATCAACATCAACCCAGAATTCACTGACTTCCAATCAGTGCCAAATCAAACCTTTTTCCATCTCAATATGATGATTTTCTAAAATCTTTGCTTTGCTTTAAGCTGATAAAATTACCTTCAGACAAAGTAATCTGTCAAGAAAACTACTTTTACTTGTAATGGTGACAGTTAAATAAAAAGTGAAGTTAGCCAACTACTCAGTTTTTTTTTGCACAAACCAGTGCATCATGACTTTAAAATAAGTTGTCTGTAGAAACCCCACATCTTCATGCGAAGCAGAATTAAGATGAAATCTGAAAACAGTTTATTTGTTTCATATCACCAGCCAACAGCTCCAATTTTATTTTCAGACAGCTAGAGGGAGGCAAGTGTGTATGTGTGTTATTTAATTATTCGCATGTTTGTGTTCACACACTCTAACCCAACTAGGTCTAAGAAACCATTTAATGATATTAGGAAAAAGTCATATAATATAATGCAGTGAATTGACTGTGAAACAAGCTTATGCAATGACACAAACACACACACGAGTTTGGTCACACAAATTTCTTAAGATAACTCATCTTGTTTTTTTTTTTCTCTGCTTGCGCTGCATACAACCACATGCACAAACACATGCATGCACACAGCCCACTGATTTAAATGACTTGCAGGCTCAGAGTTTTCCTGCTCTCAATATGCCTCCTTTGTTTGACTGGAACGTGATTTGAGCTCAGGCCCTTCGACATTCTTTCATTACTCTCCAGTCAACACACAGACGTGCCAGAGGGACTCTGTGATCCACACTTCACTTACTTTGATTGTTTTCAGGAGAAATTACTATTCTGGCTGGCACTCCCCTGTTGGTGTAGCACGCCTGGGGTCTGCGGAGTGGGACTGTCTGTGCACATGGTGGTCTGTTCCAAAAGCCTCTCACTGTTGCCTGATGAAAATCTCCTCAGATTTTTTGTGATGTTTGTGTTTTAAAGTAAATTAAAGGGTTTCATGCTTCTCTAAAAATAATAGATTCCACAAACCCTGGAACCATAAACCTGAAAGACTGTTTTTTTCATGGCTGTTGCTGAATTGCTGTTTTAGTGATCTGCCATTTTTGTGGATTTTAAGCAAAATTTTGGTGGCTAACACCTGAAATATTTGAATGCATATTAACGGGTGGACATGAACATTTGTATAGATACTCATGATCTCCATGAGATGAATCCCACTGACTTAAGTGATTCCATGACCTTTTCTCTAGAGCCACAATCAAGTTAACTATTTCACTCATCTAGTGAAAAATATCCCCACCTCCTGGATGGATTGGCATAAAATGCTGCACAGATATTCATTAACTCCAAACTATGTCTACTAAAGACTTCAGTGATCGCCACGCTTGTCCTCAAGCGCCACCATGAGGTTCAGATTAGAGGTTTTGAGTAAAATCTTTCAACATTTGTTGCGCACATTGAAGACCTCAGGATGAACTGTAACTGTGGGGATCAGGTCGGCCTCAGACATACTTTGTGCAGTGCTGGCTAATAAATGCTAGCATGCTAAAACATCTTATGGTGCTGCCCTTACACACATGCAGCACACAACTGGTGAATGTCGGTCAAATGTGCTCCCACATATGGAAATACTCAGCTTGGTTTAGATGACCAGTGGCACCTGGGTAGTGCGTGCAGGAGGCATGATGTGTGTTTTATTTACAGCACACTGATGACGGCAGATGAGGCTACTGACTTATTTGAAATGGTGAATGTTTTTGCGTTGATATCAACAGTACATTTATCTGGTCATATCTGCAATGTAAACAAAATGAGCAGAAAGGCAAGTTGGAAAGAGTACGAAGCAGCTGCATTCCATGCACTTTGGATCCCACCTGAGAAGCAAAGCCTAGTATTTTGGGTCTTTGTCAAGCAGCAGCGTGAGAACATCAACACACCTCCTCACTCACTCTGACTTCCCTGGACAATGACCTGCTCTATTTACATTTGGACTGAGTTGAGTAGTAAAAGGACTTTGGCTTGGGGAGCTGGATTTTTCTAAATCTGGGCAAAAGGATTCGGACATTTGCATCCACACATACAGTCTGCATGAGCCCAGTTTGCAAACTTTAAGGGGAGCAGTGCTCAGAGTTTTCCTGCTCTCAATATGAGAGCAGAAGGAGGCCATTGTGAGCATGTTAGCATACTGACATTAGAATTACTGCAGCTTCACCGAGTGAAGTTCTGCACCTCAATCTGTGCTCCTGCACTTGTTAATTTAGCTGCACATTTAAATGACTTCCCACTCGTTAACACATTAACATGGCGATTACCTGTACATACTTACAATCTGATCTGTTGTAGAATAAAAAGCATAACATATGGAGTCTCACTTATATCACTGTGGTAATACTAAGTATGTCAAATAAGAACTTTCAACTCTTCTTCTTTCAGTTGGTGGGCCCCATGAGACCCCTGCAACAACCCCCTGAGCTGTCCAGCTGGACTGAGAATCCACTGGTCAAGGTCACTGCAAGGACAAGCCATTACATATTAAGACCCTCAGTGCTCTGTTTTTTGCTTTTGGAGCAGATGACAAAACAGCAGACATGACTGTTGCCTATGAAGGCACAATAGCACCAACTGTACAATCTGTGACTACCTGACCTTTGATTAGAACCAGAGTGACAGTGAGGCAAGACAGCTGGGCAGAGAGGAGAAAATGAACAGTCACTCAGACTATGAATAGACCCTTGTATCATCTCCTTGGTCTAGAAGAAGGGAGAGGAGAGATGGTAAGTTAAGTAGATGATGATTGAAAAAAATAAGTCAGACAAAAACTAATGAGAGGGAGAAAAAAAGACAAAAAAGAAAACTGTAGACAAGTAAGAAGTAGAAGTAAAACTACTCCTGGGAGACCTGGGTGGTGTTTGAAGATGGAGGGTCCTCCAAAGTCCCATTTAACCAGTTAGGATCTGAGGGATCCTCACTGCTGTAAATCCGCTGGAATTCCAAGCGTGCCCGCTGCCTAAAAAACAAAGCTTGTGTTTTCTTTCGGCCCTGTCGTCTAATCACTTGCACATGAGGGAAGGAACAACAAAGCTGGAGCAGCAGAGACTAAAAGACAGAGAAGAAGGGAAGCACAGGGATGTGAGTAGGAGGCCACTTGGGGCTGAAGCCTTTGATGCCCTCTATGTCTTTGAAGCTCTCCAAGAGTTGAGGAGGACTGAGAAGACAACTGGAGCGGCCGCACAGCGAGAACAGTCAACAAAAAGCACCAAACAAGGAAAGGATTCACCAGAGAGACAATAAAAGAACAGGTGATAAATTCAGATCAGTGATATTTACTAATACAACCTTGGTCTCTGGACTCAAAGCATCTTTATTGGACTTTCTAAGACACTGTATCCCCATTAGCTACTTGGGAAATCACATAACCATCACCATGACCATGAAACATCTAGACATGTTGTTTCTTGCACTGACTGGCCTTATAACACCGTCCTCAATCACAGCCTCTTTTAGTATAATCTCAGTTGAAAGTTTTACACAAACTCAGAACCTCGCCTTTCCCTTAATAAACGTCTGTGCATCAAAACTGATACAAAAAAAAAAAATCCCTGTGCAGTGGTTGAACACAACAGACTATAAATCCAGTTCACAACAAGAGATCTTATCCCTCTCTTTCCTTCTACAACATAAAAATCCTGCTAGTCACTCCTGCTTGGCTCGTTCCTCTCATATTAATCCCAAGGATAACACAAAAAGGACGGCAAACCAGAAACACTGTCATTCTTATCGGGCTCATATTTCAAACTCTAATCACAGTTTTGAATCAACATTATGTTGTTATGATTATGAACTGTATTTTTATGATTATTATTAAAAATATGAAAGCAAAAGGCCAAGTTTCCATGTTTCAAATGCGCTCTTTCATCATGAAATACTGGGTGATGAAATTATGTCATTTCTGTATTGAATTAAGGAAATGAAACATCTCTAAGGAATCTGAATGTTTGTTCAGAGTGTTTTTACTGTACTCATGCATTTGCACAAAGGAATAGAAGTCAATATTAATCTGGGTTTAATCTTCTTTGTTTTAACCTGATCATTCAGTAGATTTCCTTCAGTCAAAGAATAGCACAGATTTTCTATGAACTGGCAAACAGAAAATAACTGCTGCTTGCAAATATTGGTGATAAAACTTCACATATAGTCTTTACTTGTAAAAAAAAAAAAAAAAGGTAAGTGAGGAAAAGCTTGTATTCCTACATTGTAAAATGAGTTTGACATACAGCAGCTGTTGCCCAAAAAACACGGCTGTTAAAACGAATTACGACTATATTTTGTTACAGGATTCTCCAAACAACTCTCATGGCTGATTTCACATTTCATTTGTGTGTCCGCTGTGCTTCCTTCCCTCTCAGCGCAGCAATCCACAGGAGAAATCTCCCAATCTTTTTTTTCGTTATTATTCCTCCATTAAAATGGACATTTCACTCTACACTTGTGCAATTCCTCACCTTGGTTGAAATTCTAGAGAAGCGAAACCGTAATTTCTGACGGCAGTCCAACACAAAGACAGGAGCCATGATTCTGAATTCTGGGGAACGTGAAAGACTAAACACAACAGCTGAGGCTCAAAAATGAATTTCATCTCCTCCACACACGCAGACACATAAAGTATCTCAAACATTCACCCCGAGCTTTCCATTGCACACACACACTTTATTACTTTTCATTATCTCTGATGGCTATCTGTGCTGCCAAATCCAGCTCTGTGCTGTGCTTTTGGCCATGCAGCAGCACAACGCTAATCCAGCCTCTTGAAAGACAATCCTCCCGCGATTCAGTTTATACTTCAGCTTTTATTTCATTTTAAACTAAATGTTTATGTTGAGCAACACAAGCCAGAATGTTGCTTACAAACTGCCACTTACTTTTTCCCTCTTAAGTGAACACTACCAGGAACATTTGAAACAATTAAAGCTTAGCTACTAATGCTTCTGCTCTCCAGAGAAAGCTTGATGAAAGCTGTTTGCAAGCTAAGTACAATTTATCAAAAACAATGAATAATATGTCTTATCCATCATTCAACATTGCACATTATCTTCTTAGCAGTAGCAGATTCAGGCTGTTTAAGGGTCAGGGGTACCAGCATGTAGGAAAGCATGGTGAAACAATCACAAGTCCTGATTAAAAATCAACATGTTCAAAAGTAACACTTTAATTCAGACAGTTTTATTAATTTTATTTTGTATTTTTATACTCTTCCTTTATTGTTGCAACACAATTCCTGTAAACAATACGAATAAATAAGAGAGTGATCCTAGAGAAAGATTTTACTGTCATCATATACAGTTTTGCAGCTGATTTTCATTAGCACTTAAAGCAGAGGAACATCTTCCCTTGTTATAATTTACACTTTGTCAACTCATATCAACCAGATTTTGTAGTCTATGCACGCATGTGTGCACCCATGGCAACCCTGAAACCACAGAGCCCACCCACATAACAAATCCCAGTTTAAACCCTGGATAAAATGACCCCTCTACTTAAAACAAGAGCAGAAGTTTTGACGCCATTAATATTGCTAGGGGGCCGAAGCCACAGGCTCCCTCACCGACCTCAACTGTAAAAAATTTAAATCCACATTTTGTGTGATAAGGGATTTTTATTTGGCTGTGTGAATGGGCACTGCATCCCTTGTTTGTCCCAACATTCCTAAGCTTCCTGCCTTCAGTCTTGCATCCCAGTAGCAAAGTCACTATGGTTGTGACCATATCCACCATTCAATTTCTATAACCAGGAAAAATCTCACCATATCCACCCAAAAACCAAACTGGATCACTGACCAGAGCTGAGAACAGCAGCCATAACCCTAACAATTTCAGGCTTGCACCATTTACTGTCATCAAGTGCAAAATTAGGGTGCGGCCACTGAAGCAAAACTTGTCTTTGAGGAGTTTCTTCAGGATTAAAATTATTATAAAATAGTCAGCCTTGGCATCTGCCCTGCTGACCCTCTGCCCCGGCCAAGTCCACATTAACCACAACTGCTGCATTTATTCAATTTGACGTACTTGACCGCAGAGCCTTATTGTTCCAGCTACAGTGACGGCCATTGTTCTGCATTAAGCATCTGTGCTAAATTAATTCTACAACCCTCCATCTATACTCTGCCTAATACTGCAAACTGGTTTCTCATTGACATTGCTCAACAGAAATGCCTCAGTGCTTCCAAAAACATCCATATTATGTAAGCCTGTTCATCCTTTGCAGAGTATAAACAAACCATAGGCTTCCTAAGCACATTTTGTGCTGACAGTGTGTAGAAGTTTACCACTTTTTAAATCAGATTTATTAGGGCTATGTATTGGTTTTATTGGTGTGCATTAAATCATTGGTTCTCAAACCTTTTTCATGACAAAAACTAGACCACAAGCCCCCATTTAAATAGATTTTGTCCCAGGGTCCCACATCTAAGAATTTTCAGATTACAAAGGAAATACATTTTTTTCTCATTTGGCTGAGGACCCCCTTGAAGCCCCTAGAGGGTCTGTGGGGGTACCTGGACCCCACTGTGACAACAATTACATTTAATTCTATACTAGTTTGCAGCAGGAAAGGATTATCAAAACCCAAGCTAAAATGTTTTTCTTTCCTGTTGTCTTCCAGGATTGTACTCAAGCCCACTTTCAAAAGACCAAAGCAAAATGAGCTGTACGCCAACGTCAATGACTGAGATTTCAGTCTGCTCAATAATATTTCATCACACACATCAAATACTCACGTAACCTTTATATTTTTAGGCTTACAGAGAAATAGACAGTTCTCTGTCAAGTTAAAAAAAATAATATCATGGAAAGGTAGAACACAGTAAAGTTAGTGTTCAGTGGTGGCTGAGACCAGAGTGAATTTAAGGCAAATCTATAAGAGACAAAAGGCAGAAGTCCAAGACTGCAGAGAAAAGACCCAGACATGGATCAACAAATACCACTTCTGTATGTACAGTATCCTGAGCAGCAGAAACATAATGAGGGTGCTGCTGTAATCTACACCCAATCATTCACCCACCCATAACTCTTCATCTAGAAACATTAGCAGACCTAAACCATTTAAAAGCTAACCCGTGATCCCACTATTTATGTATCTTTGCCACTGCCAGATGTTCCAAGGTCTGTAAAAAAATGCTTTGGCTTCCTATATGATGTTGGGTAATATGGATTTGTGGCTGGCAAACACAGGTAGTTAGGCTGTAAAATAGTCCAAACATCAGAGTCTGGGTCTTTGCAGCATACTGCGGGCTGTTAATGTTGCTCAAAGGACCTGTCTACCCTTTTCCCCCTCTGACGGTGCCCTGGATATTTTCTGCTGCTGCTGGCAGACATATTAAAATTCATTCACATAATTCTGGGTATGTGTAAGTGTATTTCTTTTGTTTTATCTGAAAATATACTATATTTATTGTTATATATGACTATAAAATCATAATGTTGTTCCTGCTTTAGTAACACAAGAGCCGTCTCATTTTCCATTTTGCCTCATGCAGAGGTGTGACAGCAACAAGCTCTGACCGCTGCTTCCAGCAGGGACAGTCTTGGGTTCTCAGTTCTCAGTACAGTCCCATAAAGAGGGTTCTACTAAACTTTTACAGGCTGACAACAGCCTGGCTTCCAGCAGCAGCCCAAATAGTCAAAGTCAGGTTTATATCATTGCTGTGTGGCAGTTTCAGCCATAACTTTGGCAGCCATAGGACTAAATTGAAAGTTAGAAGGCCAGTTGATCAAGCAGCAGCCAGCTGATGGAGCAGCAGCACTATGGTGCCCTTGAGTAAAGCACATTGAGTTGAACTGCATCTTAACTGCTTTAATATGAGTGACATTTGAGCAGGATGTTGCTTTAAAGGAGCATCTGTGCTCTGCGTACTCATATATAACCTTGAAAAAAAAAGATTTGAAAAGGAAGGTTTTAAACTCACAGTCATAAGCAGTATTTTAAACTTTTGCTAGAGCAATGAGGTGCAATCATGCATTTTCCATTGTAACATTAGCTGTAGATTATGTATCTCACTGGGGATAAATGAAATTTACAGTTGTTTACTTGAAATTTTGCCTCACAGGCTCACAGGATGTAGACTGTGGGTATAAGCCTCCCATTGAGCAAGTCTTTCAGTCCGCAGTCTCCTCCCCTACCGCTTTCTGCGTGTTACCGTTTTGCAGCGACACTGTATTTAGAGCTCAGCACTGCCTGAGACCATTGTGATTAGTTTAAGGAAATACAAACAAGCCAAAGATTTTTTTTCATTTTTTGTAGCCAGAGCTTTCTCAGGACTGGCTAAGAGCTGTGGAGATGCGGCTGGCTATGCAAGACTACAGCTTGGATGCCACCGCACAAAGGCCTACTTTACAGTTGAGCCCCTGTTGACTGGTAATAATGATTGAAAATGTGTCACTCCAGCTGAACTGCTATAAAAAGCAGAAGCATAATCGCCCGTCTGAGTCGCGGAGCTCGTGGAAAAGACCAGGCCTTTCAGACTGCTGTCTAACAGATTTGGCATTACTCTCCATCCGTCTGCTCAGACATAAAGCCTGGCAACACTGGGCAGCATGGAGCCAGATCCGATTGCAGGGTTTACGCATGTTACTAACATTGTCATTATCCTCAGCCGAAATGCCGTGCCCTGGAATAACTGCAAATAATAAGCGGGAATAACCAAGGAACGTTTGGTCATTCCTGTGGTGATTTATGAATGGTGGTTGACAGTGCGCACCATCTGAGGGTGATTGTGTATCTGTATTTAAGATTACATTTTCCTGGCTGATTCACACATTGGTTGTCTACGTCTTTTTCGATCTTTGGTATAAAATTCATCTCTGTGCAGCTTTTAGAGATGGTTTTTCGTGTCATTTAGAGCAGCTTGGCAAAGGTCAGCTGTACTGCAGACTGCAAACTGTAGAGTGAATCATTTCAGGTTAACGGCCCGTTGAATATGAGATCAGACAAGCGAGACACAGAGGTCTCTATTGTAAAATATATCAAGGGAGACCAAAGGAGAGGTGAGAGGATGGGAAGGCAATGACTAATCGAACCATGTTATGTGTCACAAAGCACTTTCACTGGCTGGGGGAGGGAGGCGAGGCAAAAACCCAAAAGAGAGAGGAAAAAGTCAAAGGAAGCTCATAAAAGCAGCATGCATCTCTTCAATTTTCAGGCTCGCAGTGACTTTTACAGGCTGCTGTGGCAGAGTTGGGAAGCGGGTGAGTAAACGGGGCAGGAACGAGGCCCCCAGGAGCCCACATAGCACTACAGCACACGACCCCCGCTCAGAATATAATGTGATCATGGAGGTGAGGTGAGGGACAGGACGAGATCCAGTCCTGAGCAGAAATGATCCAAAAGCAGCACTGTGGAAAACGTGTCGATTTTAACACTTCTGTTAAAGAGTGTTTGGCGAGAACTCGTCAAAACAAATGCTCGTGTTAATGCAGGAATAACAGATGAAGAAGTGATACAGAATATTAAACTCATTTTAAATGCTCCACATGATCCGCTCTGATTTACAAACCAGGCATGCTTTACAATAAGCAGCAGCATTTGTGTGTGTTTTGGGAGGCGTGTGAAGTTAAGGAAATCTTGAGAATGGGGATGGAGAGTTATGTGGTATTTAAGGGAGGGGATGCGTTAACCTCTGGAATTTGACTGTGTGACTTCATGTGTATCCAGGTGTGAAAATGAGGTGCATTTGTAATCAGATGTGTGTTAAGCAAATGGTTCTTTTAGAGATACTCAAGTTTAAAAATGCTTACTCAGACTACCCTTCTCTTGACTTAACCTGTAATTTTGAGCTACTTAAGAGGAACATTATGGCCTGATGTGGGGTGTGTGTGTTAAGGAGATAAGGAGTAAGAATGACAAATAGTTAATGTTAGAGTCTGAAGGCAGGGATGCGTGAAGCTGTGCATGACTTTGCCTTTTTGTATTCATGAGATAAGAGCCACTTCAGGGGAAAAACCCTCCAGGCAATTTGGGGCCAATAAACCTGTGTGTGCATCTGTTGGTGGTGTGTGTCAGTCTGAGGGCTCATTGGTGGGTGGAGGAATAGACACTGATGTCAAATATGATACGGTAACAGCTGGAAAGTTCACTTTACCTCCGCCCTCCGCACACACTCTCTTTCTCTCTCTGCTTCCCCTCAGGGCATTTCTGGTTGGCATGTGGCTAATTTGGCAAAGTTCTGCAGTCTGTCTGCTTACAAAGGGGTGCATGCTGCAAGTGTGCGTATGTTGCTGTTTTTATTTTTATTGCATTGTCTCAGTTCTTTGTGGTAAGTAACTTCTGGACCTCGTCAGTTCACTTTTTCCCTTAATAATCAGATTTAAAATTGGTTCGAAAGAGGTTTTATAGATTTGGCACTCACTTTCACCAGGCTCTGATCCAAAATCCTTGCATATACACTGTTTTTTTTTTTTCTAAGGGTGTGTTCAATGCAGGTCAGACAAGCTTAACAAGATAATTACATCTACGATATGAGTTAACTTTGGACATCTCCAGTACCTCCTTGTGTTTTTATGGTCCAACCCCCCCCCACGAGCACTACAGGGAAATTCAACCATTAGGATGACACAATACCCAAAAAATGTTGGCGATGAATGTTGAGCTGTTTTATTTGACTTGTGCATGATGAAACCTAATTAATATGTGTTAATATAAATTAGGAAAATCATAAAAGTCATTGTGTTTTATTCTCTCTGGTCTGCCGATGTCTAGACATCTCTGACAACCTTTTTGCTGACAACAGAGAGACGAAAACCATTCAGACAGTTATTTACTGCCTTGCTGGGCTTCTCCCGGCCCCTCCCTGCTCCCTGATAAGTGAAGTAAAGGAGATATCACTGGATTCCTCTTTAATCTTTACTATCTCTTTGTTCATCTCGCAGTCTTTACAAACTACAGGGCGAGCTACGTCTCAGAGCTCTGCCACTTTCCTCCAGTCCTTTCCATTTTTTTTTTTACTCTAATTTTATCTCATCTCTAGTTAAAGAGTTTAGATCAAGAACATCCAGATGGGACCCGTCATCTGTTAGAGCAGCATTTACTTATTCAAACCTGTGATGTGGTAACATGACAATTTATGTTGTGGAATTCCCTTGTTTTCCGCTGTATCTAATCTCTTTCCACCTCTCCACTGCTTTTCAGGTCTTTCCTCTCTTTCTTCCACCCTGCTTTCCTTAAGGGGAACCCCTGTAGCTGTCATTACATCTCCCACCCAAATGAAAACCTCAGAGGACCCAGCAGCAACGTTCCAGCTTGTTTTACAACCTTCTCTTGACTAATAGCTCAGTATCCAGCTGCTTTCAAATTAGGCCCCTGTCATTTTCAGCCTGCCTGTCACTGTCTTGCATGCATGCATGCACACACACATGCACGCATACAAACATAGGTTACAGATGCAAAAGGAATTACACACCCCTTTATTATCTGGCTGTTTATGCTTCTTCCATCTTTTTCTTGGCAATGCCTCGTATTATTAATTGTCAATCGGGGTTTTCTGTTTCTTCTTGACACAGGAAAAATGTACAAAAACAAGATGATGTTTCACATCTGGGAGAGAGAGGGTAATTCATGATGGAGGAAAACAACGGGCCTCCTTTAGCAGCACATTCACACAGACTGGTGACAGCAGGGCTGGAGACGATGTTGACAGCAGCCCAAAGATTACAGGTCCACTTTCTGTGACGTCAACTGCAATGTAATTAAGTTAAGCTGATGTCCAGCAAATGATTCATCAGATTCCGAGCGACTCGGCCTGCAGACTCGCTCAGTGTGTCAGAACAATCAGCCCCTTTAGTCACTATTGTCTGTCACAGACATGTCTCCAGTTTGCATTAAACTCTGATGGAGAAAACATTCTTTACATAACTTAGGAAGCAACTCACGGCTGCAACTAATGATCATTTATTATTGTTGTTATTTATTTATTATTTATTGTCAGTTAGTCAGCAAATCATTTTCTCATTTCATGTGTTATGTGTTAATCATTCCAAAGAATTTGAAAATGATCATTACAGTATCTTATGTAAAACTGACAATAATGTAAGAAAATTAGCAATTTTGATTTTTGATTAATATTTTTGTTGGAAAACAAATTCAATGATTTTTGCTGTCTGACAGTTGATTTTCTGTTAAATGTTGCAGCTATTCTGTATTCCACAAAAGAAATACAATAGTTTTTTCTGACTTGGAATTGCAAATAATTTATTCATTGCATTTCTTGACCTTGCTAACACCTGTCAGCCTCCGTAGGGAGCCACATGTTGCTCTGTAAAATCCTAATAAGCAATTTTTTACCATTATTCAGTGCTGTATAAGCTAAAGAAATGATCAAGAAAAATTGTTGCCAGACTCATTAATAAAAACAAAAAAAAGTCCGCTGCAGTCCTAAAACATACAACAAATCCTGAGTCTCTGCAGAGGTTAAAAATCAAATGAAAGCACACAAAAGATCTATGCCAACTTTTAATTTTAACTGATCACTCCAAAAAACATAATCAGTGTTGCAAGTCCTCCACTTTCACTACAACATAAGTCATATTCACATGGTATATTATCAAGACAGCCAAAGAAGAGACTGAGTATCTTTAAGGTCAAACACACACTGCAATGCAGATAACAATGTCTCATTCTATCAAACACACTGATGCATACAAGCACACACCCATGCGCACACACACATGCACACAAGACAAAGGCTCTATTGAATGTGATGTGGTAACAGCTCTTCATAATAAAGGCAAGCTGGAGCTGACTGAAAGAGAGAGCACACAGCCAGGTCCAAAACCTTCATGAAACTGGACATTCGATAGCTGCTCCCGAGGCTGTTTGTGTGAGATTGTGACATCGATACGTTCTAATAAAACAGCCGACTGCATCCATGCATCCAGCCATTGGAAAAGGTCACTCCTAATAGGTCAACCTCGGACAGATGGGCGAGGGCAGAGAGAGAGGGGTGACACCGGAGAGTGTGTTTGAAGGTTTATTCTCAGAGAACTATAAGGCACCGCAAGGCACTGCACCGCTCCTCCTTGTACTCAGCTAATACACTGTGATATTAAAAGGTCAAGTGAAAGAGGAAGCAGTATATACATGCACACCTCATTAAAGAGACCACAGTCACCTCTGATTGTTATGGAAAAACATGGTAATGAGACAATTATGATGATCGCCGGAGCAGTCTATAGGCTTGTACACAATCCCGATGCCTGTGTCCCATTGTGTGACTTCCAGTACAAGTGGCTGTGTGTGTATGTACAGCGTGTGTGTGGTAGGTGGGTAATTTTGAGCCATGCTGCGTTTACCATCTTTCCTGGACTGGCTCTGTTCTTCCGACTTTGTTAAATTACTCCCAGATTTTTGAATCCGCAGAGAGGCTCACACAGAAACACAGCCCTGCGTACAGTATGAGCAGAGAGAGTGTGCTATGTTCATCCACGTCGCTTTGCCAAGTCCTGACAGGAGATATATTTCTATTAAGTCTGCATGAATGTTCATGTGATCCTTGTATGGACTACGCCTGGACTTTCTTTTGAATAATGAGAATAGACTTTGCTTTGAATCGCATATTTTGCTCGAGAGGGAGTCCAAAAATGCTTCATCTATCTCCCTCTGCCTTAAGACATGGATAACTTACACTGCATGGCATGTCATTTCTTTTACATATGTCAAGGTAGAAATTATATAACATGGCAGGATGTTACAAACGTTCTTCCAGAGAAAGATTTTATTGGAAGAAACAGCCACTTTTTGTGCTTGAGAGTACCTTCAACTTTTAACTTCAAACCAATGCTTAACTGTTACTTTTTTTAACACTTCAAGGGTCTTTGGCCTGAGGTTGAGAGAGTTGAGTTTTACATCACATGCAGTTCAATCCTTTGAGTTATGTGAGCGAGTGAATTGCAAAAGTTTTGAAGTAAATAGCTTTTGCGGTGTATCTGTTTCTGGTAATTGAAATCTGGTCAGTCTCTCTCTGCCACGTTTAAATGCAGCATTCTACTTATTCTTCATGCTTAAAGAGGTTGCCTTCATGTCCTTGATGATCTCTTTAGGTGAGCCTTGAGATGGAGGTTTTGTCACTAAGCGCTGACTTGCAATTTTCAATTACCCAAAACAGAAAAACCACAAGAGTAATTAACTCTAAACCCTCTGCAAAAGCATTGAAAAGGTTGAACTACGCGTGAATGCAACTAAAGCTGTATAATTCATCTCCTTCTACCTGAGGCCATGAACTTCTCAATCATTCTTTGTAATAACCAGAATACATGCATGCCGTTTCAGTCAACAGAACAGAGCAGAGAACAGCAGAACAGGTGGGAGATGTGGGCTATCATGTCACATGGGTCAAAGGTCAAACCCAAACACACATGATACATGTTATTTGTTTTGGCTCACGCACCACAGGGTGCCCTCCGTCTCATTGTTTCCTCCCATTTCCCCTCTTCTTCTTAGTGGAGCATGAATGAATGATTCTCAGGTGGAAGCGGAGGGGAGCTCATAACAAGACTCGGTTCAGGTGAAGCATCTGACTGGAGCGAAGAAAGCTACGGCAAATTAGACATCCAGAAACCGAGCGGATGTAGAAAGATTGCTGGGGGGGTAAATGTGGAGGAGGAAGGTAAAGACATGAACAGCTGGAATCTTCACAAGGAGCTGCTCATTTTGACTGCAGAGCTCCTTTTCTAGTGTACAGCCAAAGAGCAGCATCACATTTAGAGACTCCTAACTGGTTTTGCTTCGAGTAAACAAATAGAGGCACTTTAAGACAAATTCAATCTCGTGCTATGCAGTTATTATGCTGCCTTTTCCTGAATTTTCTCTGTCTTCAAAGTGAGGGCTGCCAAAGGAGAACTGTTTATTTTTTTTGTGGGTGGGTGTGGGTGGGTGATCTGGATAAATTCTTCTATCATGATATAAATGTCTTATTTTGTACAAGATTATTGGTTTACAGTATTTTGACTTACTGGAAGTTAAGGTTGAAAAAATGTTTTTTTTCTTATGTTTATACCCCATAAAATGTCAGACCTTGACTACATTGACTTGAATCCGCTCACAGTTGGTCACTGATGAGGCATTTTCACATTCCTCTACTGAAAGGGAGAGATGTCTGAGCATTTCCCTACACCCTAAATTCAAATGGACTCCTCACAATCTTGATTGGAAAGTCAAAAACTCAAAAGCCAATCTTAGGCAGAGAAACAGGAAATTCACACAGCAGATCTCCCACTGGTCATCCTAATGCAGGCATCAGTGATGGGTGGAGACCAAGAACTGAGTCATACATTCAGGATTTTTCACTGAGGAAGAACGAGATGTTCTTCAAGCCACTTTTCAGAGATTTTCTTTACTTTTTATGTAAAATACAATGTCAAACAAAATGTGAATCATGAAGGTTTTATATATGGCTTAAGACCTGTTTGGAGGGGGGGCTTCAGTATTGGTATAGTAAATAATTCACATAAGATAATATAAAATAAAAAAGAGCCCTACTGAAATCATTTTGATTTCTTTTCGTTCTCACTTTGTCAGAGTGGTTGGTAGTAATGTACCTTAACCCTGGTTGCCACTTGCCATAAAACACAACAATTACTTAAGCAGAACTGTTTATCTTTGCCTAGGGTTTTTTTGTAGTTAGTGTTACATATTCTTTCTCAACCTCTCAAACATAACCTCTCAAAAAAGACAAAATATACACATACAAATAAACACATTCCTAAAAGTATTGTGATAATATTGCTACTGTGAATTATTTAGGTTATAAACTAGGAAAAGAAAATCTGGTATTCTGACTGCCTTAGTCCATGTCATTAATGGAAGTATCTTGGAAATAAAACAATGAGCCAAAACAGTCCCTTCTGCTTTAAAAACAACAGAGTTATCAAGACTTATTAACTTATGACTTGTTTTTCTTTTTTGTTGTGTTTGCATGTTATAAAAGCAAGTTTTCACTTCATGCTTGTGTTAACTTCTATACTGACATTAATTCACACAGTGAAGGCCTTGTACTTCCAGGTTGATACTCTTTCCTCTGATCCTTTGCAGGAACTAAAATATCTGTCTCTTTGTCAGCAGGCCCACTTTAAAGGACCCAATTAGAGCAAAGATATCTATGAAGATAATCTCATGTGCTTCAACGGGAGCTACCTCTTCTTCAGCTTGACCGGTTCAACGACACAAATGTGAATACCTGCAAGGTAAGTCTGGAGGGATGTAAGGAGACAGATAAGACCAAGCTACAACACATCAAGAGAGACCAGGCCTTTTTATCTCCACACAGAGGGTCAGATGTGTAAGTGTGTTTACGCAAGCGTGGTATGAGTGGGATTTATCTGTGCCCCATCTCAAAGAAAAAAAGAGAGAACTTTTTCTGTATTGTTTTAGTGCAGTCTTTACAATATAGAAATTAAACAAAAAAACTTGTGTTGCGTTGATGCACTGCTTAAAAAAGTCAATAAAAAAGAACTGTTTTGTCCTCTTGTACACACTGCAACACTTGCCAAAGACTTCATCATTTGTAATTCAGTTCTCTGAAACAAGAAGAATACAGGGTAAATACTTCAAATTACCGACTTTTCTTTTGTCAGTGTAGCAGCAAAAAAGCCCTGACCCCACTTACATGCCCTGATGGATGCCAAAGTACCACGTCAGCACAATTACACTTGCAGTTACAGGTTAAAAGAAAACAGCATACTCGAACACATGATGTAGGGATCCATTAGAGCATGTCACAGGTTCAAACATGGGCCACGCACAGCATCATTTGGCTGGACAGAGTTTCAGAGAGCAGGTGGGTCAATGAGGCCCATTCCCTGCTGCTGGCTCCACTCAGCAAGCATCTGGTTGCAAGCAGGCAGAAAAACAAGCCCTCAGAGCATTTGGACGCAGCAGTGACGTTTAATTAATTAAAGGTTAATCATTGCCGGATCTCTCTCTGGCCAACCTGTGAGGGTTTGAGGAAAAGCAGGAAGACATGAGCAAGCTGCTAGGGGGAGTGTCGAGGGGTGAGAGGAGGAGGCAGCTCTGGAGAAGGGATGAGGAGAAAGTAGGAAGTAACACAAGAGGATGCACATTAGTGAAGTGAAAAGGATGAAGTGGTATGTGGGGTTTGACTCGCACATGAGTCAAACTCCCATATTTTTCCCCCCATTCCTAACATCTTTGTATGCCTTTAAAAGTTCACTGTGCAGTTTTACATGCAGCTGCTTGCACATGTCCTCATCTAAACAATGTATATAAGTTTCCATATAAGTCCAGGGCCAATGACCGCAGCAGACCTTCTTTTGTGCCATCCGGCTGCAGTCTGGGTCAGGGGTTTAACATAGAGGTCAACCACTTTGTTCAAAGACCTTATAAGAAGAAAAATGATGTCTGAGTTGTCAGACCATGTTTTTACCCACACAAAGCAGAAAGATGTTAAGCTTTACTTGTTGCATACGAGTTATCATTACATCACTATTGTAAGAAATGTATACACAGATGGCTTTTCAAGTAAAACAATTTATGTACGGACCTCCTCCATCCATCAAACAAGTTTTTGCTTACTTAACTTTAGCTGCAAGACTATGCACAACCTGAAATACACATCTGCAAAATGCAAGTTGGAGAATAAATACAATTTAATCCTTATTTATCTTCACAGATTTATATTTACAGCTACACCCACATATACATGTGAATCCCTCTGTTTTGTGATTTATTCTGAGTTCATGTAGTAAGGTAATTCAGTCTAAAGTAATCAATGCCCTAACTCCAAAACTGACATTTAACAACCTGCAACAAACAAAGGGGAACTGCTGACTTCATCTTGCAGCAAAAATGAAAGAAAGCCCCCGAAAAGGCAGTTCATAATGAAAAGAAGACATCATGGCATTATATCAAAGTCATGACACACGAGCTTTCATCACGCTGCTGCAGTGGACAGCAGGAACAAAGACATGTAGGCTAAGAACAAGCAGGAGAGATAAAGACGTTTCCAAGCTTTCATCTCTGCACTGCTGTTATCTGCTCATCATATCACAGCCCAGAGCAGCAGGACAGCTTCAATCACACACACACAGAAACTCTTCTTCTCTGGCCTGCATGGACTCAGCATACCTGGGATTCCTGTGTGTGTGTGCTTGTGTGTGTGTGTGTGTGTGTGTGTGTGTTTGTTGGGCAGAGGAGATGAGAGAAAGCGAAAGATAAAGAGAGAAAGAATTGGAAAGAGCAGAGATGTAGAAGAAAAGGACACTGGGGTTGGAACAACTGTTTCTTTTATTGCTGATGAAGTTAATTTTTCAATCATTTTTGCTTATTTAATGGGAAAAATATCAGAATCTTTTTCATAATTGTTGATTAAATGATGCATATACGCTGATCTGTTTCGCCAGTTCAGCTTCATGACTGACACTGACCTTATTAAGCCAATGGATATCAGCCAGACTTAGAGGACTAACATTCACAGTTCTTCAGTTGCGACTATTTAAGTCACAGCAGGTCTCTGGCTCTTTTTTCATCTCTGGTTTCATGTTGAGGTCTTGGTTTAAAAAAAAAAGTTTGATTGTCCAGGGGGAAAAAAATTGGCCCTAAAATATCACAATAACTCGGGGTATTTCTGTGATAATGATGTTCATGATTCATAAAATAATTTTCTGTTGGCTGATAGACTTTCTGCTTGAATCAGAGCTCACATAGATGTTAAGTTCTCCTAAAGCTCTTCTCGAAATAAATCTGGTGCTGCAGGTGATATAAGTTTGATGGATTCTCCTCTTTTGATGTTTCACTCTTGTTGCACCTCATACATATTGTGGTTTGTTAAACATCTGACATTTAGTAACCAAACCGCCTCCACATGCTGTAGCTGCTCCCATTTTTGAAACCCAGCTCGTTCACCTTGGAGCCCGTCGCAACGTTACTTTCACTTTCAGACAAAAGATGTCATGAAGTCAAAAAGTCTGAACAAAAAGTTTAGATATCATTTTGTTCTCATATTTAACATTATAGCGGTATTTAGCGAAAGATACGTGCATACTTAAAGCACACACACACACACACACACAATGGAAGGAGATCAATCAGCATTTTTTTTCACTCTCAACAACAAGTGTGTGTTGCCACTGTCCTGCTTCCGTCTGTCTGTCTGCACACTCATCTACTTAAGGACTGAAATTCAGAGTTAGGTTTGTGTGTGTGTGTGTGTGTGTGTGTGTGTGTGTCTGTGAGTGAGTGTGTGTTTATGTTTGTATGTAAGCCGGAGGGATATATGCAGAGACTTGTCTGTTACGCATCTCAGATGGCACCTTAGAGTCGGATATGATTCCTCACTTAAAAACACACACATACACACACCTGCTCTGAGACAGATTTCATAGATTATGGGCCAATATACAAATCCCCCCCCCCGCCCCTCCATCCACAGGTTTTAAATAGACAGAGTTCAGTGAGTAACCAAACATAAGGAAACTGGAAGCGCCTCAGATGCCTTGGGCGAGGAACACATGCCGCTTATCCTGCATGATGTCTGAGATTTTAGATGTTGCAGATGTCTCTCGGGTCTGAAGGAAAAGCTTCCTCTCGGCTTAACAGAACACACTCTTCTCTGGAGTCTTGAGTAACACATCAAAGTATTCACCTTACCTTTTTAAATAACTTAAGGCTATTTTCTCTGTCTTGTAGCCAACTGTAATACTGTATTTATCTGTTCTATGTACTTTTATTTTATTTTTAGCAATTCTTCCATATGCAGATAATTTATGCATTGTTAGTATACACTGAACTTTTGCTCAGTTTAGTTTTCACCGAGTTACTGAGTCACTTTTTTAATAAAAGTTGACCTATTGACAAATTAAATTATAATTTCAGCAAGTTAAGTTATATGTTAGCTCTTATCTCTGGTTGATATAATAGATTCTAGATGATGCCTCCTGATTACGCTTTTCCTAATTTTCAATGGACAAAATACTTGGAATTTGTTTTAAAAGGAGAACATCTGTTCAAGAAGATTTATGAAAAAAACAAGAAATGCTCACTTTTCATCCTGGTTTAATATTATTATGTAGTTAGGATAATTAATTTTCAACAGTTCTCTGATTATGTTTAAATATTCAAGATAAAAACTAACTAATCATGGAGGATATTTTTTTTTTATTCATCTGAATAATGAGCCTCACTGTGCTTCTTTCTTTTCAGTTTCACGCCCTGTATTGTCGGGAAACCACAGCCTGACACTGGCATAATTAGCACAGTAAAACTACATTAATCTAAACTTTAGAATTCCCACCTGTAACTGAATAGGTAAGCACAAAACAAAAGGATAGGGATTTTTCTACCGCGGTGCTCCATGTGTGGCGCTCCCGAGAAAAACCTGAGACGGGAAAAAGTGTGGGGAAACAAAGAGAAGGTGGAGGAGAAAGAGCGAGGGAGCAACGCAGAGGCAGAGAGATGGAGGGAGATGAATGGTTGTGTTTTCGCTTAGAGTAAAGCTTTTCCAGGCTACATTTTTTTGCAACAGCGGTGTAAGGTATCCCGCTGTATAATCCTCTGGTGGTGACAGACGCAGAAAGATGGAGGGAGTGAGGGATGGAAGGTGGAGGCGATGTGTGTGACTGTGGTTGCATGTGCGTGAGAGTCCACATGCTTGCAACAATGCTCATGTCATTTATGCCTACTGTATGTCGATACAGTGCGCGCACGTGTTTGTGTGTGCGCGTGTGGTTTGACAGGCCATCCAGCCCCCTCTGGGAGCAAATTAGTCTTACTCACCTTCCGAGCTCTGCTCTCTCTCTCCATTACACTGTACAACCCATTTACACTCACTCTGCACTGCAAAAGCCTCTGGTCCAACTTCAAGTTGTGCAGCTGCACAAATACTCAATGTAAATCACTTGTGACCTTAAGCTGATTAAGTGGTTTTCGGAGTCTGGTGCACCTGGGGATATCTTGGCCGGACTGACATGGCTATTACATTGAGATGCATCTCCGAGACAGTTAACTTTATCTTTTTGTTCTGGCACACAAGCATGCACAGTTTATGGAATGATGAGGAGAGCAGGTCAAGTCAGCAGAAATCTGCAGATTTTAAGAGTTAACTAATCACAACTGAAGTTAATCTGTTTCATTTTTTTAGTCATTATTTCATTATTTTATTTCTTAACTGGTCAGAGCTCCTCTTGCTATGATATTGTTCAATTTAACACTGTTGTCCGTTTTCTTGAATGATTTTAAAATCAATTTATATTACTAGTATGTGTCTTCATTAGACAAGTGAAAGGACAGTAACTAAACACAGGTTACAAAGATGCAAGGTTTTCAGAAAACTGCATTAATAAATAAATAAATTCCACACACTTTCTCCGCGCCACAAAAGTTAATGAGTGATGTCAAAGCTGCATAAAACAAAGTTTTCATGAACAATTAAACAACCCTTTAACTAACTGATCTCCTGGCTTCTTTGATTGTTCCAACATTACAACCTTAACCTTCCATTAAACATAAAATTTCCCATAGACAGGACTCGCTCAACTACAAAGAAATTCATTTGTCTGTGCCTTGTCAACTCTCGGTTGACCCCTCTGCTTCCCACAGCTCCTCCCAATCTGCCCCAATCTATTACGCCTTTATCTCTATTTTCTCCCCCTGGGGAGACAACAAATCCACACAGCAGTCTGTCTGTTGGCCTCAGGACTGGAAGCCTTATTCAGCGGGTCTGTTCACAAACTCAGCAAGCTCCTCTTCACTTGCAGTGACCTGGAGTCTGAAGGGGGAAGGGAGATAGCCCAGGGGAGAGATGGGAGTCAACCAGCTCCTGTGAAGTCTACCAGCACAGGTTAGCAGGGGTCAGGGGGACAAATTGTCAAAGAGTTCCTGCTCGCTGTGTCTGCTTCAGGGGACAGGGGCATCTTTTCCCTTCACTGACAGCACAGCCAAGAGGAAACAGTAACACAAAGAGCTACTTACTTTAAATGAGGGTGAGAAAACAGCACAAGTGACGGATACAAATGTTGAGACCACCTGTACTAAAATTTGTTGCATACTGTGTGTGCATGTTAAATAAATGAGGGCTACAGAAACAGAGAGACGGATGGAGAGGCACGGACAGAAAAAAAAGAGCTCTTCATACCCTGGATGCCATCTTGGTTTGGAGGTTAGGTCAGCTTCGAGATAGAAAATAATGAGCCCAAAAGACTTATTTATGTTGATTAGAGAGCGGGCAGGAATTAAGCCAAATGAGCAGCCACACATCTGGTCAAATACACAGAGGCAAATATAGTCACGCAGTATGTAAACCTGAGAAGGCCGAGGTTTGAGGCAGTGATTACTACTGCTGACAGACCAGCACCACGTCTGCTCTACAGAGACATCCTGCACAATGTAGGTGCTGTTTTTCAGACAGAGAGAGAGAGAGAGAGAGAGAGAGAGAGAGAGAGAGAGAGAAAGAGAGCCCATTATACATTGAGTTTATTTAGTCATATGTGCATATGCACATGTGTGACTACAGATCACCCTCAGAGGGTTGTGCTACAGAACTCATGCACTTTACTTTAGAAGAGGAGTCACTGGTGCTTGTTCACACTGCGAGTGAAAATGCTGAATATTTCTTTCTCAGTGATAAATGAACAGGATTAAAATTGAGAATTATTGAGAATTACTGAGAAACAACTTTGAAGACAGACTTGACGGTAAATCTCTACTTAATCCTCTCACGTTGTAAGGTAACAGTATCAGGGTAGATACACTGATAATCCATCTGCTTGTCTGTGTTTATGTGTGTGTGCATGTCTACCTTTTGCTGGTCCACATGTCTGAAGTCCAGCCAACAGCTGCTCTGGTATTCTTTAAACATGGACAGAGAAAAAGAGGGCACTCTGTGCCAGACTGGAGCAGGCAAAGGACTGTAAAGTGTGTGCACATGTGTGTGTGTTCAGACCAGAGGACCATAAAAAAAACATGCAACACATACAAATGAACATGCACATGCATACCTCAATACAGTTTTGCTCTGTTTTGCAGTAAGTAGCAAATTTTGAATGAATGCCTATCAGATTAAAGGGGTAAACCTGATATCAAA
>JAPZDY010000021.1:7486293-7497993 GCA_029783645.1 Ctenochaetus hawaiiensis
GATATCAAAACAGGTTGATTTCACTTCAGTGGTAAATGTGTACTGGAGGGTTTACAAGTGACTGCAGCACACTGGAAGTAAAGTCTCATCTCTCTTATCCTTCTCAAATCTCTAAGCAGAGTTGGAGCAAACTATCAGACTATGATCCCTATCTCCATTATGGCTGTGCTTTTTTCTGAATGGGATGAGGAGTTGTTGTACAGCAGAGGCACATTAATCAGTGACATGAACACGGAGGTCAGCAGCAGTTCACAAAGCAGAGGAGACTGAAGTAGAGGAACTGACTTTAGACATGAAAAAAAAGAAAGAGGTAGAGAAAAAAGCAGCAAAGCGAGTGATAAATACAGAAAACAACATCATTAACTGGGAGGAGAAAGGAGCATGAACTGATTTCAGACTTCTAAGGAATCCAGTTCAGCAAAACTAACAAAGGAAGCAGACACAAACAGAAACATTGCCATCCTTTAAAGTTTTGCAAATCCCTTTCTGTCCTGTTCACTTGTTTGTTTTCTTTCCAACTGCATACTTCCCATCATCCCAAATTTCTGCAGAAGTGTGGCTTCCCTGCACATACTAAAACCAAAATATGTTCTGCAACACTAAAATAATAATTATGGTAAAAAAATCACACCATCTAGGGGCAGAAACTGCATGCATGCATGTGCACATGTGTGTAAAAAAGAGCTGCATTTTCAAGCAGGTTATCATATATTTGAAGGCCAAACTTGCTCTGCTACAGTATGTCCAATATGTCAAAAATTACTCTAAACCACATGAAGTTCTGCACACACATGCTCACACTGCAGGGCTGAGAGGGTCCTTGTGTGTCTCCACCTCTCCTTCGTTTGGTTTTCTCCAACTTGTCTCCCCGCTGAGGTGTATTTATTTGTTGGTTGGTTCCCAGACTTCCCGTTTGCGGAGGTGAAGCTTTGCACAGAGCAGGACTGAGAATGTACTCACACAGCCTGCTGCGATTTAAGGCAGGATAAGAGGATGGTGTCCCCTTGTTAGTGTAATTTACTACATGCACTCTACTTATTTTCCAGAAACTAATTTTAGAGAGAGGGAAAAAAAAGTTTTTTTCTCCCCACCACTTTTCACCTTGTTAAATCTGAGAGCTGAGCAGCCTGGTTTCGAGTGTTTCTGCTCGAGGACGGTCGCTGGGGAGAAGGTATGGACCTGTAAAGGAAATTTCTTCACAATATCAGCAATGGACGCTATCTGGTGCTGCCTTTCCCCCTTCTGTGTACAGTACACAGAGTTTTCTCAGAGAGAACACCCTCTTATATCTGGAACTTGTTTTAAATTTTGCAAGAGCTGAAATGAGTAAGTCTCAGGCAACAGTCAGGCCGCCGTACTTCAGTAATCCTCCCCTGGGAGTGCGACTGTTCTTGGATCAGTGGCTATGGGGCCAAAATGAGTGGGCTATAAGTTAGAGTGGAGCAGTGGGAATTCTACGTACAGTCTGAAAAATGGCTGGGATAAATATGAGTGGAGCCTTTTCTAAGTCTGATGCACACACACACATACACACACACACACACACACACACACACACACACACACACACAAACAGGGCTGGACTGTCCATCGGTCTGTGCTGGATCAAATTTGGCTTTGAGCACCTAGATTTATCAATATATGAGCCTTAAGAAGTTTGAAAGCAAACTCTAGGGGATACGTTCATGCATCGACTGCTCCAGATCCGGGTCCACTCAGTCTAACTGTAAGCCGAGGAGGTTTCAGCAGAGGAAGAAGCTCATAAATTAGCTCCAGTAAGTAAGTGAGTGTACAAGTGAAGTTAAAGCCAGGGGAACTGCAGCACACTCAGCCAGGCTTAGAGCAGAGAAAATAGAATCGTTTCACATAGATATCAACACAATGCCTCAAGATGCACTCTAAATATGAAGCTTTGCATTGTCAATGTAATGAAGAGACAAGCATTACAGTAAATGCTGGGACTAATGGACTTATAGCAAGTAACATCTCTGCAGTGGTAGAAAAAGTACTCTATGACAGTTAAAGTCCAGCATTTCACATTTCACTCAAGTAAAAGAAGTTATGTCAGGATGTGTATCTAAACTTACAAATGCACCACTGCCATATTAATATGTCTAAAAATGGTTTAATCTTTGTTATAAAGTTTGCATTCTCTATACTTGTATTGTTCTAATTTTTTTGCAACAATATTTAAACTCAAAGAAATTTTATTCAAAGTGACGGTGTGTTGCAATTTGTCTCCTGTTGCCACCTTACTGGGTCTGCCAGAGTCAGTCCCATAGATTTTCATCTGCAAAGGTGGCTGTTTAACATGAAAAAAAAAACAAATCCCATGATCCTTAGCTTCTTTATTGCATCATCGGACTAGATCCTATGTTTTTTAATGTTTTCAGAAATTTCATACTGTGCATTTAAAGAGTTAAATATTATTATCCAGTACATGAAACTAGTGAATTTGTGGTTGTGATGTATTCACATAAAGCCAGCTTTATATGATACAGCTGGTTAGAGGGACACTGATTTTGGCTACTTAATGTAATGTGCACTTAAAGCTGTTTTATTGCATCATGCTTTATAAAACAATCATGTGTTTTATATCTGCAAGCTGACTACTGCTCTGACATAATTGCAGTGGAATAAAAAGTCCAAATTTTTGCCAATAACATCATTTAAAAAATACCTCCCACTCAAAGAACATAAATGAATATACTTAGTCGCTTTCCACCACTTTAAGTAACTGTGTAAGCCAAAAACAGCTTGAGTAATGGATGAGAATGTATATCTAACTGCACAAAAGAGGTCAAACTATAAATGTTTTTAATTGCAAAAGCCTTAACTGAATTATTAACTTACGCTAATGTTTAAAATATGAGGAACACCTGCTCTCTTTTTGCTGACATTTACTGGCCCAGACCTTGATGAATGAGTGTGTGAGAGAGTGTGTGTCGGGCTGAATGCTTGCTTAAAACAATGGAGGAAAACAGGAGGGGGGGGCTCATATTTGATCTGGTGTGAATTAGAGGTTAATGTGGGGGTGGGGGTGGAGGGGCTGGGAAATCCAGTGTTAAAGTCCAGCTGACCCTGCCTGAGGCTTTGGAGCCGGGGTTGACGAGGGGAGCAGAGCCCTGGAGAAGAGAATGTGGACGGCTACAGTATGTAGGGGCTATAAAAGAGCCATAAAACAGGGTCAAACAGGGGTGACACCGAGAGGTCTGGAAAAACACACTCTAACACACACTCAGCATCCTTCACTCATCAGTGTTTCTGCATCTCTTTTCTCAAACTGCTGGATACGTCATGTCTCGTCCCTCTGCTCCGACTCTCTCCATCTCTCACTGTACTTGTTTGGATTGATTCCTTTTTGTTTTCCGAAGACAGAGGTCATACTTGCTTCTTCAGGTATAGTGAAGATCACCGAAAAAGGGTTAACCCAATGACAAACAAACTACAAATAAAACACACAAAAACATCATTATCTGCCGTTCCCGCTCTCCCCCTGGTGTGGTTGCCTGTCTCTTCTAAAGAAAAAAAAACGCCTAATTATCAAAATTAAGCTAGAAATAGAAATTAAGAACTGCTTTGTAGCAGAAAATATGGGAACTGATCCTGGAAAAAGCTAAAAACACCAAATATTTGATTGTTCACGATTCTCAAATAGTAAAGTAATTTGTGTTTTTGACTGGAAATTTGACAAAACAAGCAATCTTTAAAAATATATCTATAATCCCAATACTCTCGACACTTACAACATCCATCTGCAGGGGATGTTGCCTCTAAAACATGAACAGAGTTTTCTTTGGCTTGTCAAAGTTAAGAAAAACCTCACTGGGATGAACCCCGACCTCTGTGTTGCCTTGCTCACTCACCCATCATATTAGTTGCCCTCCCCCTCTCCCTAAATCCGTCTCTCCGTCCTCTCCTCCCTCTCTGTCCCTCCTTCCCACATGTAGATACACAGACTGTTAAATGCTGCTACTCCATTATCCCTGACAGCCCTTTCTCCCTCTTTTTTCTTCCCCCTTTCATCCCTCCCTCCCCGCTGCATTCCTTTCCCGCTCATCCTCAGTCTCTGTCTTGAGGCCCGCTCTGATTACCCATAATCCACTCCATCCCCTCCGCCCTCCAGATGATGTGTGGGCTGCGTTCGGCCCAGCACTGTCTTAAGTTCACGCTGATGAATGGTGATTTGACACTGCATCAAGATAAGCAGGTACAAAGATGCCAAGGGAGGTGTAGAGTGCCTGAGTCCGACCTGCGTGCCTGTCATGGATCGCTCTTGGATGACGGTGCAGGCTTCCATGCATTGTGCATGTGTGTGCAGATTTATATGCTTCACTTCATTTATCTCTTCTGCGATTCCACTCATTCCACAATTACTGTCCATTTTTCCAGACATCCTTCTTTGTATATGGCTAAATAATCAACCTGGGCTTCCTTCCATTGTGATTTTCTCTGCTGGTTCAGCTTAGTACTGACATTTTTGGTGTTACATTGCATTACATCACACTGCCGATAAAACATGATCCCACATCTCTAATGATAAACATTTACAATTCACTGCATCTATCTTGAGGCGCTCATGTTAGGAGATACTGATTTTGACAAGAAGCAGCTCTGCACCATCCATACAAACTTTTTTTTTCCCAACAAGCCTGATTTTTCCAGAAGTATTCTGCTTTTTCATCTTATATAACAGTTTAGTATTTAAAAAATGCGGAGCACCAGATGATAACACTGCAAGTTAAATTGTCCTCACATGTTCCTGATGAGTCTCTGTGGCCTCAGGCTCGTCCCACCATAAAAACTTCAAAGGACCGAAGGTCCTCTTTCACACATTTTTAAGTCTGTGAACATGACAGATGGACTCAGCTGGAAAACACATAAACCACAGCTCCTAAAGGTGATTCTGCCTCTGAGACTTTACAAAAGCCTAAGTGGAAAGGGGCAATTATTAAAAAAAAAAAAATCACCAATTATTAATAAATATCTACATGTTTGGTTTGGGAGTTTGCAGGGAAAGTGTCGCCCTGCAGCTTTCGCCCAGCAACCTCACACAGCATGCAAGCAATTTGCGCCTGTTTCAGAAAGGTATATTTCACACAGTGGGGTCAAAAGCAGTTAACTTGGTGGATCCATGGTCACAGTTTTGGAGCTGAGTGGGACACTGTGACCATTTACCCACGCTTCCCGCTTAACACCAAGCCCCAACACAACCGCCCGGGAACTCCCAGCTGGCCTTGACTGAGACACGGAGCGTTCGCCACACAGTCCCCCCACATTGCCACCTGCCTGTGGAATGTTCCATGAGTGCAGCTGTGTATGTACGAGGCTCTCTAATTGGCTGGCATCGACTCAGGTTGGCCTGTTGAGAACTCTAACTGATTGCTGCACTGACCCTGGGGCCAGTGACTGGACGCTCATTAGTCCCCGAGCCCGGCCGGCCTGTGACCCAGCAGGGCCAGGCTGGGACTGACTGTCTGTCTGAACCTGCAAAGGACTGAGAACTGAGAGCTTTTTTTTGTTCAGTATGTGCTGAATATCAGGATGTTTTGTTCTGTTTTGCAACACACTGCTCTTATTTCACAGAAGGTCTTGTAAAAGTGTCGCTGTGTGTTACAACCCTGTGCAACTCTGAATCCAAGAATCACATTTCTGGTGTTTGGACTAAATTTGATAGAAGAAAAAGCAGTCATATTGAAAAATACTCCCTCTAAAAGAGTTATGAAGGCTGGATCCATTTAGGATTTGGTTTAAAGTTTGCTCATCAATTATTCTTTGATTTTTTTTTTATTATTTAAAGCAACTTTAGCTAAAGTTTAGCATCAACAGACTTAAAATATGGAGATTAAACTGTGCAAAATAATCTTTAGTCAAAATTAATCTCACTTATCAAAACTACGTTTGCAAGATGCTGAACTTTAGAATTAGGGATTAGACTTTTTTAATTCTACTTACAAATGTTAGAACTGTATTTTTAGTTTACGTATTGTATTTCACGGCTTACTTTTCTTTTGCATTTCTTCTTCCTCTCATCCCTCAGCACCCAGAGAACATGCTAGCTCTCTGATGTCATGCTGAACAACCAGGCCACTTATTCCCGTATTTCCTTCCTCAGGGCTCACCTGCCTCATTACCACGGCTGAAACACAGACATACCATTCCTTGTGCTATTCTAGCACAGAAAAGGTTACTGTTACTGCTAGTGATTAAAATGCGTAAGTCATTTGTCACAGGTTTGAACTTAATATTCTCACATTCTGAGACTTGAACATACCCCTGAATATGTTAGCCGTCCCATGGGTGGGTTCTCGGCGCAAGTCACACAATTCTGGAGGCGAGTGCCAAACACATTTTAACACACTGGTATGTTAATATACTCATATCGTTCTTCATAAGCTAGTTTGACTCGTGTGCATCGTAAAGCGCTGAGGCGCTGCATGTGTAATAACCCTACCTCTGCTAAATGGCAACGCGTGTGAGTGAGCCAACCGGTGAGGAATGTGGGTCGCACATGATGCGAGTCAGCATGCAAGCCTGAGCAAACACACACACTTTACACTCTCTTCTCACCAGCCCACAAACAAACTTCTGTCGACCACTCTGCATGCGTGTTTGGCCCTAATTGTATTTGCATGAAGTTGGTGGAGTTTCATGTAGCACATTATTTCAAAGCCGTCCTGTTTTCAGCACATCGAGTTTAACGCGCTAACTAGATACTTATACTCTCCCCGCTAACAGCCAGCTGCTCTGACGGCCCAGCCCGATGCCAGATTTAGACTCATTAATGACAGCTGTCACATACAGTAAACCATCAATGGCAGGAGGGAGAGAGGGAGTCACGGAAGGATACAAACTAAGTGGAAGAAAGAGAGGGGAAGTTAATAAGAGGTTAAATAAATGAATGCATGGATGGAGGCCATCCCTGCCTTTTACCTGTTTAGAACAGCCATGTAGTTTCTCTAAAACTTGTATTTAACATTTTGTCTCCAGTGATTTAAGTCAGAAAATTGTCATAACATATTTCCATAGAAAACAAGGGGACATGTTGGAAAGCTAATTGCCTTTGGCTAATTGCAGTTTTTGGAGTTGGGGCCTTAAGGAAGGCAGTGGTGCATGGAAGTGAACAGTGTAGTGCAGAGAGGGACAGCAAGGCTGAATGAACACTTTGTGAAGTGTGGGGTCAGTAATGACATGTAAATACAAGGTCCAGGCCACAAAATGAGAAGACAAATATCCTCCGTTTGCCTTGCCTCTACTTTAGCTGTCTATCAATGCAAGTTTGTCCTGTTCCGTCAATCTGTCACAGGCGGTGTTAACAGGCAGGGAAAACGCCACCCCGATCAATGCAGTAATTGATGTGTTAGGTCCTAAAATATGGTATGAAACAAGATCAAATTTCTATTAAAATATGTAGGATATTTGCCTTTGCTTCAACAATAAGCTCTACTATTGACCAAGCTTCATCATGAACCACAGCACACCCTTTTTACAATAATCCACTCTATATTTTCATAAACTTTTCCAGGAAATTATCAATCAAAGATACAACTATTTCTGAGGTTTGATCCTAAAATTTTCCAACATTCAAGATATTTGAAACACATTAACAATTTGATACGGGTTTTTTAATGGAGGCTTTCGCTGACAGATAGTGGTTGTGCGCTCTTTATGGGGCTTCTGCTGGACAACGAACACGTTTGTGACCAACAGTCAGGAGGCCTCCCAAGAGCGGGCGGACAGATGACACCCCTGTCAACGCTGCCACCACAAACACTGTGAAAACGCTCAGACAACAGTCCCCCACAACTCCCACAGGCTTCCCCTGTCCGACAGTCAACATCTGTGTTGCTCTGTGCCTCCCTGAGCAACTCCCATAAAAACAGAGATATGGAACCTATTAAGACTATTGAGACTGTTTTCTGGGACTGTATTATTTTCCATTGCACTGATGAAAAAAAACACACAAAAATGATCACAGCTCTACATTTTACGATTTCATATAATACAACCAGAGGAACTGGTTCCAGGAACTGTTGCCAAAGGTGTTTTTTTTTAATGCTTTTTATTGGGGAACTGGCAGCGCGTGGTCGGGTGAATTGGTGGACTGCGAGGGCAACTGAGAGGCCTGTGTGGTAACATAAGAGACACAGGAGGATGGAAACATGGCACACTTATGAGAGGTAAGACAGAATTAGAATCAGACAGTGTGTGTTCACTGTAGTGGAGCAGAAGCTTCGTTTTTCTTTTTTAGTATTGTGGTGGTGAGATCATGGACACAGCGTGACTCATGAGATGGAAGTTCTTCAAAAAGCTGTTTAAATTTACAATGAATCCAAGACATTATCTAAATTAAAATATTAGGGTCCTATCTTCAAAAGCCTCAGCAAAGGCAGTCTTTTTATGACAGAGGTAGGCTTTACCAATTCCTTGCTTTTCATAAAATTCCTTGACAATAAGTCCTTATAAGCAAGAGAGAGAGAAAGATGGAGCTGTGCTATCGAAATGCAGTTAGTGCTGCTGAGCCCTAGCCAGGTTTTTATCCTTTAATTGTGAGGGCTGTTAAATTTTTTCTGCCTGAGACCAAGAGGAGACACTTAGTCTCTTGCCTTCAGTCCAGAACCATGAAAGCATATTTTTGTACTTGTCATGTGAGGAGAGGGACCCAAAGCAGGTAGGCCTGTGGCCAAGTGTGGGTCTCCAGCCCATAGTTTCAGAAACACCATTTATTGCAGCCCCCTGTCCGTGCACGTTGAAAGAAAGAGCTTATTAAGACGGAGAGGTGGTCTGCTGAAGCAGTTACTGTTTAATATTCTCAAATACGGCCAAATTTATTTGGAATATTCCAGCTTTTCTGTATGATAAAATGTTTTCCACTAGAATATTCCTATCTCATGAACCGCTTTAACACTGGGCAAGAAACCCACAAACACCCACTAACATCTGGCTTTTGTCTTCGGTACAATCGGCTCTCGTTCCTGGGTCAAACGGCTCTGCAGTAGTCACGGGTATTTATCGACTCCAGCTCCGATCAGCAGTGATGGAAACGTGACACCTGAGTGGACACGCTGATTTTTCGCCTATTTTTAAGGGAGATGTTGTGACAACAACTATATCAGCACTAGCTTTCATTGGGGAAATGAAGACTTGTAATCTCTCTCTATAACTTTTGCAGCTCTTTATCATTTTAGCCGCTAATGTCATCTGTCTACATTAAAGCAGCACTTGTACAGTCAACAACGAGCTTTGAAAGACGGATTGTAAAAGATTAAATCAAGTATCAAGTATGTTTTAATCTTTTTTCCTTCATTAGATCGAACATTTCTTTGTCAAATAGCTTAGAGGATTGTTATATTACATCCTGTGTTTAGTAGTCAACAGATGCAAGTTGAATGCATAAATGAGGGACATTATGCCCATATATTACTGCAGGCACTTCTGCACAAACTCACTGCTTAGAAATATTCCCAGATCTCTTCATTTTTGATTATATTCAGTAATAGTTCACTAAACATTATTAATTCTTGGATTCAGCCTATTAAAATCCTGCAGGACTCAGTAAAAGCCCTCAGCATTTTGTAAAACTCACCCATTAATCATTGCTGTATTTCCCATAAACAAGGGTGACCCCTGGTCTTATGTGATGTGAGCATCGTATGAGAGGTTCATTCCCCAGCGACAGTCAGGCTCTCCGCTCATTAACAGGCCATTTATCAAATGTTCTGCTGTCATCCTGCACCGCCACTCTGTCATTTAGCTCATAGAGCCACAACTCACATTCATTACTACTTTCACCAAAGTCTAAAAAAGTAAAAAAGAATTTTGGACTATGTTTGTGTTTTTTAAATCACAGTTTAGGGACGTATCCATGTGGGGTTTGTGTGTGTGTGTGTAGTTGCTAAAACATACTTTAACTTCCATTACATACCCTCCCAAAGGTAGTTTCAGTGCTGGGGGGCAAATCCCAACCAGAGGGGAGGGAAAAAAAATCCAATTGTTTAGAAACAACTGCTTGTAAGAGTGGTAAAAAGAAGTGCAACGTCTAATTCTTAAAGAATGTGAGCCATTTTGAAGTGGCTTGTAAATGTGGTCATGTGTGGTTTATGTGAGCGAGGCTGCTTGCCCCCCCCACCCCGTAAAGGTTGAGGCTTTCGTTTAAGTTGAGCGGGGCAAGGTGCTGCCCATGTGTTCATGCTACGCTGATTTCAGATGCAGCTCATGACCTGTATCACATTCCTCCCTCCCCATCTGTTATTCTCCACCGTGCTCAATCTGATGAAACACAACAAAAACACACTCTTCTGCAGTACCCTCCGCCCCGCACAGTGAGGTAGTGTGCCTCTGTGTCTGGGGCGAACGGGTGTCAGCCTCTGAGAGTAAGCTGAGAACGACGTAAAGCAGAATAGCATGATGGTAAATTAATGCTGGTCTTATTTTCAGCAGCTCCGGCCAAAGAGCGAGGTAAAGAATGATCGGTCTGTATGGGAGACCTGAGTGTGCTCTTTGACCGAGACGGGACTGGGAACATGGGAAGTCGCACATACACACACATACACAAGGTTAGGCCTATCTCTCTCTCCCTCTCTCTCCCATACAAACATACAGGGACACAATGCACCTGGTCTCTCTCTCTCTCTCTCTCAGTGACACACTGCAGGTCTCAGACTCAAGAGTCCAACAAAAACAGCAGTGTGTGTGTGTGTGTGTGTGTGTGTGTGTGTGTGTGTGTGTGTGCGCAGCAGTACACTGTGCTGTATAAGGCATGCACAGCAATGTCAATAAACCGTGAGACGATGCAAAACCAAACAGATAGCTCAGATTGAATCTACAGTTTGGTGAGTCTGCCACCCTCTGAGATATGTCTGAGATCTGAGCTTCTTAACAGTGTCGAGACCCTTTACATGATGCAGTTTGTTTATGAAAAAAATATTCATGTATGTTTTGGTTCAGGCATAATTTTTTCCATTTCAACCCACACATAAATCAGGGTTTGCTCACTTGTTTCCTAACTTCAGAAAATTTAACTTAACTTCGTTTGGTCCTTATTAAATATGGGTACATGCAAAATTAAAAAAATGTGGGTAGAAATCAACAACACTGTGCTAAAATTTTCAGGCCAGAGTTACACAATCAACAAGGTGACTTCCAGATGTGCCCCTGACTGCCCACCCTTAGACGCACTCACTGCAGATAGATAAGCTTTTCAGCCAGCGACGTACATTTTGACAGTTATGTTTGAAATTTGGGCTCATTATTTCTGTCTATTTATCGCCATTTTGAAAAATTTCTCTGCTAAATGCAAAGCTCAGTTTCGGGACGTGTTTGTATGTTTTCATAACACACTGTGCAAGTAAATCATCATTTACACCTGCAGGATACATGGAGGGTGGAGGTAACCTAAAAAAGATGCACTGTACACTTCAGAGAAGGATAATTACGCCAGTGCAACATGTTCAAAGCCACTTATAACTCAAAATTCCAAAGCTCTGAACAAGTTTCCCTGAAGGGTAAAGACATTTAGAAAAGACAAGGAAAATGTAGGCCAGGGATTGATTTCACAGCATGCAGACAATGTTAAATAATCCTTTGTAATTTGAAAAAAAGCCCTGAATAAAACACCTACAAGTTAACAAAAAGATGCTAATATAAAACTATGCTTTCTCACTGTAATAGTTGGTTATTTCTCTTCCTGCTGATCTCACT